>QKWP01002095.1:0-87899 GCA_003550325.1 Gigaspora rosea | reverse complement strand
TCGTTCAATAGTTCAATCCTTAGTGTCTGAGTTTCCAATATGGTTGTCTTGTCAGGTGATCGGCCTAATAGTATCAACGTAAGGTTTCGTGTTAGCCTTTACAGCCTTAGTTCAGTTGGTTGTCAGATTAGGTTAGGTGGTATCTATCCTGTAGATCTCTTGCTAACTTCACTATGGTACTTTCCCTCGTCTTGGTACTTGTATGAGTTGATTAAGCTTCTATTGTTCTATGACGATTATGCTTTTGCTTGAATAGATTTTGTATAGATAGTTTCGCGCTTGTATTCCTTTTAGTTGTGCCAACGGCGAATTTTACTTTCTTTTTAGTATGCCAATCCGTGGCTTCTTCTTTTCTTCTTTACTTTAATATAATCATATATTTTTTATACTCCAGTTTCTCTGGTTTCTTACTACTTTCTTGTAGTGTATTTAATAATTTGAGTACGGTTTCAAGTTGGAATGGTTACTTGAGGTTCGTAGGTTGGTTATGCCTACTGTTTGCAGAGTTGGATAAGTTCTCTGAGGTATTACTTTTGCTTTCAAAGGTTGGGCTTCCTTTCTCTTTTGCGTATACAGGTTATTTATTCTTTGGTATATTCGTTTATTAGTTATAGAAGGTTTTTATTCAATAGTTAATTCAGTTTTATGTAGAAGGATAATTTGTAAAGTTATTTGCACAATAAGTTTCATTTAATAAAATAATTTCTTTATTTAATAAAATGTGTTTCGTTGATAATTTAATACAGTAAGTCTTTTCTTTAGACTTTAAATAATGTTTATAATAATATGTTTGATATAATATGTGTGAAGTAATATTGTTCTTGTACATTGTATTGTACTTGGGCGCCTTGTTAATACTTGTTGAGTATTGTTTTTACACGTTGTGGTATGCCAACGGCTTAGTGTTTTTCATTTGAAAGGAGAGTGGGTCAAGTTAATGATACTCTCTTTTAATAGTTGGTAATTAATTTCTACCAGTTGGTCGCTATGTCAAATAGCTTTACGTGCTTATACTTTATGCACGTTTGGGCGCTATAACATGTTTCTATTACATGTATTATACTAAGGGTGATTGTATAAAGGTGTTGGGTGCCATTATGGACTTATCCCGTTAATTATAAGGGTTATGAGGTCGTCAGTTACGACTCTTTATGTTTTGTCAAGTCAAATTAATGCTTCTTAAATTAAAAGGGTTGGAGGTTGCGGGTCGCAACTCTAATGTTTTCAAAGGGTGGTTGCCAGCTGTCTGAGACACTGGTATGAGTAAATTGTGAACTTACTAAGGTTTCAAAGTGTAAAAAGCTATCGTATTTATACATTCGAGAAGTCTATAGCTAAAAGGTTTGTGCTATCTTGCTAAAAATACATTGTAAATACCATGACTAATTATTTACTATGACTATTGTTATGACTAATTGTTTTGCTATGACTAATTTTTATCGTTAGTAATTATAAATAACAGTTATTGCTATACCTCGAGTATAGTTTCTAATTACGGTAATTTCGATTTGGTATAGGTGTGTTACGTTCTGGGTGTCACATGTGTGATCGGAAAATGTTTCGGGTGTGGTGCCCTGTACACGCTGTTCGATGCATTGGCCGTTTCGTCAGAATTCATCAGTTGCGTCAAGCATCTATAATTCTGCTGCAGAATACACTTTAAATAACTTTTATGCTTACCGATTAATTAATGTAAATAATTATATGGCAAATAACAACATATTCATCAGTTTCCGGTTTGGAGTGAGTGGGTGTCATGTAGTTACTTAATTATAACATTATAATATTATACTGCAGTTACGGTATCGCATTATTACAATATCAGATATTGTGTTATTGGGGCATTACGGAATTGCGGCATTGCGGCATTACGACATTAGCATTACGGCATTACGGCATATAATTTTTACGGCAATTAGATACTGAGCCGTAATTAATTCTACCACTGGTAAAATGCCGTAATTGCCGTAATTCAGTAATTCTACCACCAACTATACCCTATGAGAAATTACAGCACGGAATAATACTGAAATACACGGAAAAGTTTGAATACGTGACCACACAAACCTGCAACGTAAATATACACGGGACATTGCACGGGAAAGCAAGTTCATGGCACGTAAAAGGGCGCGGATTCCGTGCAACGCTGCACGTACTTACGTGCAATTTTATGTGTTTTCTCGTGCATTGTCTCGTGCATATTTACTTGCAGGTAATATATTATAGCATATGTCCATACATATATACATAATAACATATATCGTATATGCATTATTTTATTAACTAAATTTTATTATTTTATTAACTAAATTTTATAAGTTTTATAAATAACTTAATTATTTAATTATTTTATTAATTAAATTTTATAATACAAATAGTTTAATTTAATAATTTACATGCGAATAAGAAAATACTTCTAATTACTAAAACTACCGACTTTAAAAATAACCCAGCAACTAATAATATCGAAAAAAAAAACAAGTAATAGTACCAAAATGAAAGGTTTAAAAAAAAATCGAAATGACTACTCTAGAAATAACTCCAATAGGGACAACTCCGATTGTGGCAACTCCAATGGCAGTAACTCAAGGGAGAGGCTAAAATGCAATAATATACAGAGAGATAAAAAATAAAAGAAAAAAATAATAGTAAAAAAAAATAAAGCTGCGATACCACCAAAAATGATGAAAAACATACACCAAAAATGATAGTGATTCCAAAAGAGTAGCTTCCAAGGCAATAACTCTAAAGGATGGTTTAAACAATGACAATAACTAAAAAAAATTATATAAAAATTAATGAGTTGTAAAAAAAAAAAATTTTAAAAAAATATAAGATGATAAAAATGATAAGAGTAAACAAAAAAAAAAAAAATATTTATTTGCTTACAAATCAAATGTAATTTGTGCGCGTCAATGCACGGAAATTATTATTGATAAGTGCAAAAAAAAAACAAAAAAAAAAAACAAAAAAATAAATGTTTTTGTGCGCGTCAATGCACGGAATTTATAATCATTAAGAATCTTAACGATCATCACGTTAATGCACGGAATTATGATCGTTAAGGATCTTATCGATCATCATGTTAGTACATGAAATTATGATCGTTAAGGATCTTAACAATTGTGACAATTGTGATATCATGCACAAAAATTATGATCGTTAAGAATCTTAACGATTGTGACGATCACGATATTAATGCACTGAAATTATGATCGTTAAGGAGTCTTAACGATTGTGATGATCATACATTTTGTACAGAAATGATCGTTAAGAACCTTAACGATTGTGATGATCGTTACGTCAGTGAACTGAAACTTTCGTTAAGAATCTTAACGATTGTGCACGTCAAAGCACGAAAATTATGATTATGATCGTTAAGAATCTTAACGATTATGCATGTCAGTGCACGAAAATTATGATCGTTAAGAATCTTAACGATTGTGCACGTTAGTGCACGAAATTTATGATCGTTAAGAATCTTAACGATTGTCACGTTAGTGCACGGAAATTATGTGATCATTAAGATTAATACACGTCAATAAATGGTTATAATACTATGCACGATAGTGCACGGATTTCAATATTTCGTGTGATAACGTGTATTAAATTTTTTGGATGATCAGTTTCCGTGCAGTTTCCGTGCAGTGATTATGAAACTCGTGCTTACCCGCATACAATTTCGTATTTTTACATGCATTCCCGTGTATCGAGTTTTCATAGGGTATACTTTATATAGTATTCGATAATTTTAACAATTGGAGGCAAAAAATATATCAATATTCTATGAACAGGGTTGGAAATGGAGTCAATAGAGCACAATGGTTGTGCGAATGGAGCTCTAAAAAACTAGTATTCATTGCTCCATTGGGTTCTATTGTGTTCCATTGTATTCCATTGTATTCCATTGGGCTCCATTACCAACCCTGTATATGAGTAATTTATTAATAAATCCTTTCTAATACAATATCGGTTTCGTTTGACACTAACCTTCAGCGTAATTTTGAGACCGAGGTCACAGGAACGACGAAATTTTGTGGCACGAATATGGTACTCTTCAAATAATCATCAATCTCTATCCCCAATTACCCATTCTTGAATTATTTGTTATGTCGGATTGCATGCTTTTGCCAATATCATTAAAACATACTGAAATAAGCGTCAGGCATTATGAGTTACAGGCGGGAGGATGACAAAGCCAGCCTTTCTACAAGTTGAATAATAACGAAAGAAGGATAACCTCCTCTACTGAAAACAAAGGCCTCACCTTGTTGCATTACTGAATACTATTCAGGACTATTTGATTACGCCCTTGCTCAGTTTGCTTCGAAAATAAGTCCTTTCTGTATTTACCGAAATCGAAATCTACCGAAAGTAATTTCGAACAGAACTTGATTTACCGAAATGTTCGAAAGTCAAAAGTGCTATCAAAAGTCAAAAATGTTACTCAAAGTCGCTATTTTTTTTAACGCTAATGTTTACACAGATTTCAGATTTGTTTGTTTAATTTTTTTTTATATCCAGATATTAGTCAAAAAATTGAATGTATATCTAAACAAATTCATTAAATTTTTAAATTTTAGTATGATCGTTTTTCTAAATTATAATGATTCCATCTTTGCAAATTATATGATGATCAAAATAACTCTTTGGGACTATTTAGTCCCAAAGGGTGATTATGTTAGCAAGGATCCCAAATGCAAAATAACTAACGACTGATAGATAAAATGATAAATAAACAATATAATAGTAATAAATGCAGCATGAAATTATGTTTATTTAGCCAATGATTTAATTATTTGTTCCTTTATCCTAGTTGGTTTATTTGATAACTGAAATAGAAATAGTGATTTATTAAGTGAAATATTGAGGATAATATATTGACCTTTTAATTCTTTTTATAGTGATGACCTAGTCAATAAGTCAGTCTCTTATCAACAATTAAATAAAGTTGAAAACTCTAAATAAGATGGTGGCACTTAAGCACCACTCATCGTACTAATAATATTAAATTTTATACCAAAATGTGCTCGACAATTCTAAATTTTATTGGACTAATATGATAAATAATCACAAATTATCTATACCGATGTTTCAGTTTTATTATGTTATTGGTTTTTTTTCGATATATACATATATAAAATTCGAATTTAACAATATTTAACTGTCAAGAAAAGATGAAATTTGCTGAAACTGAAATGGATCCAGATTTAAATGTATCAAAACTATTCAAACCTATTTATACTATCTTATTTACAATTTAAATTAGGCTGTTCTAAAATTGAATAGTTATTCCTCCAGAAATTAGAATACTGTGTAAAAATATTCAAATAATCCTTTCCCTTTCTCATATCTAAAATCTGACATTAGATAATTAATCAAATTTGAAGGATCTTAAATCTTTCTTTAACTTATAACTAAATTACATAAGATTCTAAAATTTTATACTAAAATTGATCAATTTCAGCTTTAGCCATTTCATTTAGCCATTTCAACTTATATTACAAAAAAAAAACAATAAATGTTTTATGTAATGATCTTTAAATAATTAAGGAAGCACGCGTTTTATATGTCAAAAGGGCTCCGGAAATGTTATTATAGCGAAGTTTCAAAGTGATTAGCTTAGTGTTTTCGCAAAGAGCCTCGACTAATGCTTTTCCTCCCTCGAAATCGATTTGGTTATGATCAAGATTTAAGGAAGTCAGAGTATTATTTACACGAAGAGCCTCAGCAAATGCTTTGCCTCCCTCAGGACCAATATTATTATTTCCAATATCTAAAGAAATAAGTGCAATGTTATAGCAAAGAGCTTTACCTAATTCTTTTCCTACATCAAATCCGAGTTTACTATTGTTAAGATTTAAAAATGTTAGAGTAGTATTTACATAAAGTGCCTCCGCCAGCGCTCTTCCCCCTTCAAATCCAATTTCATTACCACTGAGATCTAGACAAGTCAAAGTTATGTTTTCGCAAAGAGCCTTTGCTAGCGCTCTTCCTCCTTTAAAATCAAGACGGTTATTATTAAGAACTAGAGAAATTAAAGTAGTATTTTTACAAAGAGCTTTTGCAAATGCCTCTCCTCCCTCAGGACCAATTTGATTATTTCCGATATCTAAAAAAATTAATGATGCATTCTTACAGAGAGCCTCACCTAGTGCTTTTCCTTCATCAGAACCTAATTGATTGTAATTAAGATTTAATGAAGTCAAAGTATAATTTATACAAAGAGCCTCTGCCAAAGCTTTTCCACCTTCAAGTCCAATTTCATTATCACTAAGATCTAAAAAAGTCAAAGAAGTATTTTTACAAAGAGCCTCGGCCAAAGCTTTTCCACCTTTAAAATCAAGTTGACTATGATTAAGAATTAAAGATGTTAAAGTAGTATTTATACAAAGTGTTTCTGCTAATGCATTTCCTCCTCTAAAACCAATCCCGTTACGACCTAGATTTAAATATTTTAAAGTGTCATTTTCATGAAGAGCATCCGCTAATGCTTTTCCTCCTTTACAACCAATTTGATTATAATAAAGATTTAAAGAAGTTAAAGTAGTGTTTACTCGAAGGACCCCTGCCAATGCTATACCTCCTTCAGGACCAAGTTGATTATAACTAAGATTTAAATTTGTTAATGTAGTATTATTACGAAGCGATTTAGCCAAGAAATTTATCCCTTTTGTCATAAATCGATCAATATAAAGACTTATAGAAGTAACAGATGTATTCTGATATAAAACTTCTATTAATGATTCCGCCATTTTATTATATGTAGCATTAATACATAAGTATTTAAGCTTCCTACTAGTTCGTTGAAACATTGAAACCAAAGAACATTTAAAAGTATTTATTAAGTTTTCATCAATAATATATTCATAATTAAGCCAATTTCTAATTCCTTGACTCAAATGATGACAATCAACGGACGTAATATAACTTGTATAATTGAGTAACGGTGCAGGACCATTTGGAAGCATTATTTTAAATGGTATTAATTGAGCTTGTTCTTTGGTATTTAACGTTAAAAGACATATTCTCATAAGTTTTATGGAAATAAAATAGATAGAGGGCTCTCTCCATAATATTTCTACAGCAATTCTACACCATTTACGATTAACAAGTATACATGAAAATAAGCTTTGAGCATGAAGGTTATTAAATATTTCAAAAAGACATTCATTTGGTAATTTTTCCATTTTAAAATACTTGAAAATGAACGTATGAACAAGTCACTATAAACAGATGTTCATAATTAAGATAATTAAGTAGTAAGTTGTACAGTACAAGTCAGTGTACAGAAGTACAAAAATTTTGAGTGTAAAAGCAGGATAATCTCCAAAAACAATATAATATGTGTTTTGGTAAACAATTAATACTATTTAAAACACTGCACTAAAGGTAACTTCTCAATGTGATTTGATAGTGATTGAGATGATGCTCAATTATTTCAATTATTACAATTGATTGAAATCATCATACGACAGGGTGAAACCTGAGTTTTTTAGGTTACGTTATTGATGATCAAAACAATACTAAAATAGAAACTAACCCTAACCCTAACCCTAACATCAATAACGCAACTTAGCCAACTCAGGTTTCACCCTGCCGTATCATACGATTACTTGAGCAGATCCTTGTTTTATTTATTACTGTATTATCATTGTATCATTCAGCAAATCGTAGCAAAAAAAAGGTAACTATCCAACAAATTTCAGCCACACCAAGTGCCTCAATTTTTCCTTTTACGGATTTTGTAAATATTCATAGCATTTGCGCCTTGAGCTTCGAACAAAACCAATGTAAACAATAATGAAGTTGTTGGATATTAAAAATACTTTAATAAAAAAATAAAATAAATAAAATATAAAAACAAAAAAATTGAAATTGCTCGTTTGACATAAAAGTTGGGAAATAATAAATATTGGTAAGTTTGGCTCTTTGGGTCTTTGTGATTTTTTTATATGCGATAAGTGTTTCTAATTTAAAAAGCAACGCAATAATTTTTTGACTCACCGAAGATCCATAACATAAAGCGAAGTGCTTGAACAACTTTTTATACTTTATTAATAAGCAGCTTTAGCCAATCAGTGTTAACTATATGAAAAAAAAATAGTCTGCACCAGGAAAGATGATAATTCTGCGATATGACCAGAATTACATAAACCGGGCAGCATTACGGTTGTAAATTTCAGGCCAGAATTAACGTTAGCCGGCATTACGATGAGCAAAGATCCTAAATCCCGGCCAAAAACCACAATTTCTATAAGCCAATTCCGTGATTTAACTGCAAAATTCTGTGAATGCAGAAATGGTCTGCACTTCGAGATTTTTTTTTCAACGAAGTGGTAACTCATTTGGTTAGTTTTTTTGACCCCCAAATATTTAAAATTTTTATTTCCGATCAATTGTTTTAGGCGTTTGAGCACAATATAATATTAATATTGCAAGGTTTCTATTATAATATAGAAAATTCTGGTCCAAGTAATTCGACTAGATTTTCTCGAACAGTCACGATTTCTCGAATTCAAAGTCACTGGTTTATTCTGAATTTTTTACTCATTGAGCTATATATGGTTAAATAATTAAACTCTGAGCAATTATTTAATACCATATAAAATAAAATTTTAGAATTTACTAAATTATATCAAAGATATTTTAAATTTTATTATATTTCTATTTTTCTTAAATTTCCAAAATTTAAAAAAAATTTGCCGATCGATGTCCTGAAAGGGATGCCTTTTAATGTTTAGGTTATTATTTTTCGTACTAGTGTTACCTTTTTTATTCTGAAAACACGCATACCTTAATTTATGTTGATAACAAGTTTACTATAATTTTTACAAATAAAAAAAAAAAAATTCAAATAAATCCTTTTTCTTAAAAATTCAATTAAAAATTAACGTGTGCATGACCAAATACAGAAATATTACCAAATGCATGAAATTTCACATGCAACCTGTCATTATCATATTATAATTTTTCTCATTGAAGCATGTATCTTGTGTTACGGCTTTTATTAATTTGTATATCGATTATTTTCAATAAACTCAAATTAAGTTATATTTGTTTTTAATTAGTTAACAATACAATGAGTCATACAATTTACTTGTTCCGAGTACGTGTTGAGAGATTACACAATTTTACTGCTCTTATCTATGGATGATCCGATGGATATCCGACTATTTTTATCCTGTGGATATTTTTCGGGTAGAATTGGGCGCCAAAACTCTAAACTACAAGTTTAGATTAGAGTTTAGACTATAGTTTAGGGTTTCGGCGCCTAACTCTATTTTCGAGTTGTGAAGTCTAAAGTTCGTAACTTTAATAAAGCATTTTTTGATAAATCTGACGTAATATTTACCGTAATTATCAAAAATTAATAAAGTTTTTTCGATGAATGATTAAATTTCTATTTTATTATTGTTACCTTGTAAACTTTTACGTACGAATAAATTATTACAAAAGAAAGCAGAAATAAATAACAAGCTTCTGGCAGATTTTAGTGCATGAACATTAGACTTATTAATAAAAATGATAAGCAATGAGAAAAATATCCCATCTAGTGAAAGCTTCAGGCAACTTTATATTGACACTAGAAAATTTATGATTGTAAAAACGTAGCTGCTTAAGTATGGACCTGTTTGAACAAATGTTATTTGGTTGTACAATGCTTCCTCAAGACTGACAGTAATCTCATATGTATAATATGTATAATATATATAAACTTATGTAATTAAAGAATTCTATTATATTAATATTTTAAGGATTTTAAAATTTGGTGCACCCTGCACTGTAGTGCACCCTATAGTAATAAATATAAAAAATGATTAATGATTAGAGTTAGAATAGGGTTAGGGTTAGTTAGAGTTAGAAGATTAGTACAAAATTGCGATAGGATCATTTTTTGTTAAAAATGCAGCAGGGGTTACCCTAGTAAAATTTGAAAAACATAAAAGGGGTGCACTATATTCTATATCCATATTTTAATGCTTTCATCAAAAATATATATGTTACTCCTGTTATAATGAAATAATTGATTCCATTAGGCCATGCAAGTTGATTTTCGTTTTGCATTTCTGTCCATCTCATTTTGTCAATTTTCAATACATATATTTTTTGGGGGTAATTGAATCAATTATTTGATTTTTAGCATTTATTTTTTTTCTGTCCTTTTCGTCTGATTTTACCCAATTGAAACTTTATTTCCCGAAATCATCTGTTAGGACTGTCTGTCCAGAATTTTGAAATCCAAGTAATGCAGACGAAAAATAAACTTTGCGTGCCTTAGTAAAAGATTTTAAAAATTCACTATATCAAGAGTTTTATTAATAAATTCACTATACTAAGAAAATTTTATATAAATTGATTTGGAGGCTAACTTCACTACAACTATGCCTTCACAGATCTTTTGTAGCATAGGTGACACTTATTCAAAATCAATAATACATTTTATTAATAGTGTCACCTATTGCAAGAGATCCACCTTCACTATCTGCTATACTGAGAGTTCATTATTATGAGAGTGACCTGCATAGTTTTTTCGTATTTTATTTTATAAAAAAAATTTTAGTAGATTTGTCATACTGAAAATAGATTTAATAAGTTAATTTCAAATGCGTAACTAGTGAGTTGCCAACTATAGTTGGCAACTAATCAATTATTCATATCACGTGGCATTATTAGATAAATTAGCCAATCAAACCCAGAAATCAACACAGATCAACCCAACTAAATAGAATTATATTAATTGAATGATTAATCAATTAGCTGTTTAAAAATTTTCAAAACAATTAGTTGGAAAGTGGCAAATAATTGGTTTCAACCAATGATTTGGAACACTAGTTGTAACAAAATTCCAAAACATGCCCAAGTTAATAAAAGAATTCCAATTTAACTTAACCAAAATTAAAACAATTCTAAATTAAATTTATTTAGTAATTCATTCTAGAATTTAAGTTACTTTGAGATAAATTTTAGCTCAGAATAAAATAATAGCATGGCAAATTTTTGTGAATTACCTATATATTTATTATATTCTGAAGAGTCAGATATTACAGAGAATGTATCAATAAATAAAAAAGTATTTGTTAAACAAAGATTATTAATAAAATTTAATTTGGAATGAATTTGGAATTTGGATATAGACAAATTCAAACTATAGTAATTTGGGATTTGGGTAGCAGGTTCATTTCTGTTCTACATGACATCAAAAAGCGAAAGATAATCAATTATCTTAATTTTTGTGCTTGTAAATTCTTTGGAACTAATTACTAATTTATAATTAGGTTAATTAACAAAGCTAATTAACATAGAATGGATGGACTTAGAAATTTACTTAAATAAAAGTCTAGAATAAGAAGATTGCAAATATAAGGTTGGCTTCAATAAAAATTTAAAAATTAATTGTTTTGTAACCATAGATTACTGTACCTATAACTAATATTAAGTGTAGCATGACTATCAAACCAACTTTTCTACTGTATAATAATAAAACCAAGCAATTAAGGTTAGGATTAGTGTTAGAGTAAGTCTAGGTTAGAGAAGGCTATAGTTTTATTAAAATTTAGTAAAGTTTTTTGTTAGAATCTGAAAAGTAGTTTTCTAGCATAAAGGATTTTTGCATTTTTCAAAAAAGAATAGGGTTTTTTATATAGCAATTGACCAATTAGAAATCATATTTTTAGCATATAATATAAATAGATAGATAATTATAGTTTAACTTTGAAGTAAAATAAGTCATTTTTTAGAAGAATAAAACCCTTCAACTAGCTTATAAGCCAATTTACAAGCATAGAAACTTTAGTAAAAAAGTTTTTAATAAATAGTTATGTTTTTTATTAAAATTCTTAAACTTTTATATAATTAACAAAGCTATTATTGTACATAATAAAACAACTTCTATACTAGTCCTTAAAGGTGTAGAGCAGAATATAGGATAACATAGTTTGATAATTCTTGAATAAAATTCCAAAATCTCCAAGTGGGCACTTTGAAACAAAAAAAAATAAAAAACCAATTTTTATTGAATTAAATATCTTTTGAAAAATATACATCTTTTGAAAACAGTCTGTAAAGGTTATAATAAAATTAATAAGTTAATTCTTTAAATAATAACAGATAAAAAAAAAAAACAGAAAAACAATGTTGAACTTTGAGAATTGGGTAGTAAAATATATTTTATTACCTCATACTATAGAGTAAATAGTACTTCAACTGTTAAAAAAAAAGGGCTTTTCTAGTGTGATGCAGCACTATGCAGCACAATGCAACTTTAGTTTCTTGAAAAGGTGCTCTCTACAAAATTATTTTATTAGTAAAGTGTAATTGAATTGGTTTTTTAAGTTTACTTATACCTGAAAATTCTGGTTTTATACTACCATTCTATATAAATACATGTATAATGCCAATCCCAGAAATCATCAGAAGCCTATCTCTTGGGCTAGCACTTAGAAAAATAGATATTTGGTCATATAATTGGATCAAATATGGAGTGCCTCATATTAAAAAGGCCCATTTTGTGATTTTTCGAAAATGGGTTTTATTAGCTTCATATATGCTTGGACCTGGATATCCGGTTACCCGTTTTATAGTACCCATAATAAAAAACAAATCTGAATAACCATCAGTTTTATTTTGCAGATAACCAAATAAACCCTACGGATAACCAGGTAACTTTACGGTTAACTATTTACTCTACGGATGACTATTGAACATTACGGATATCCAAATAAACTGGATAGCCGGCAGATTTTTTTAGATTTAAAAAAGTTAAGTATTAAAAATTTGTGAAAATCTGCAACCCCACACTTTTATATATTTAATTGATTAAATTTATTATTAATTACATCATATATACCCTGACCTATAGACCTAACCATAATTATACAATAATGACTATATATTTAGCTACTTTGTTATAAATTAATACCAAGCCCATTCCAATATCGAATTCGTGCTTCAAGAAGCCAACTTCACAAAAAACTAGTCTTCCCGAAACAAGCATTTCCAAATAAATCCAAATATTCATTTTAATGCCAATTCGTCTATTTCAGTAACTTGTCATTTTCTATAAAGTCAAGACCTACAAGAAAGAGAAGGCTAGTTAGTTTTTTGAAAAGAAAAAAAAAAGTAAAAAGTAAAAGCAAAAGAAAACCAACACTTATCTAAACTAGCACCAGTTCCAAACCAAGCCACATCCTTCTAGTATCAAGTTCGCCCGTTCTAGTACAAAACTACCTTTTACAAAGTCAAGACTTATACTATACAAAAGACCACATGAAAGACCACATGCAAATCTGCATTAGAAGCCACTTTACAAGAAAACAAAGAAGCACACTAATCTTGATTCCCACCAATGGCAATACCACGATGAATCAATCCTATTAACGGTGTCAGCAATGACAAAAACCTCACCAGGAACTGAACCTGAACGTCACAACCAAGGTTCTTATATTGCTGCTGCAGCCGTGAAGCCTTACCATACTAACAAAAAAAGTGAAAGCGTCCTAGTGACTGTAATCTTGACAATCTTACTCTATTCTTTATTAAACCCGGTGTTTAGTAAAACTAAACCTACAGAAGGGAAGAGTTAGTTCGAACCAAGAAAGAAAAGGCAACATAAAGAAAAAGAATACTTATCTTACAAAGACACTTACACCCGGACATCCACAAAAGAAAGAAAGAGTTAGTAATAGTTCAAGAGAAAAACAAAAGCAAAATAAATAAACTACTTACAAGATTATTCCAGTCCGGTAATAACAAAAAAAAATAAATAAAAATAAATAAATAATAAATAAATATAAATAATAAAAAAAATAAAAGTAGAACGGAAAAAAAGTCAGATCTACTGATAGATAATTTATAAAACGATATGCCGATTGGTTATACAGATACGGATATCACAAATACTAGCGGATACCCACGGATACCCTTAGGTTATCCGTTTAAAATTGATGGATAACAGTTACTATCTGTAGAGCATTTATGATATCTGGATATACGGTTAACCACGCAGATATCTGGATAAGGGTTCATGGATCCAACCTCTAGTTTCATATAATTTTTAATATAATTGATATTTTTCAATTATAAATGAAAGTTGATTTGCATAATGAAAAATTGAGATAATGTAAAATTAAAATTACATGAGGCTGCCTAAGGCCAAGCACATTACGAGATTACCCGATAGTAACATAACCTGTACCTTTAACCAATCAAAATTGTGAAATTTACCCAATCTCAGATTAGTTCAAAAATCAAAACAAATAATTAAACTCAATTATCTCAAAACAAGGTATATGTCAAAATGGGCCTTTTTAATATGAGGCACTCCATATAGCTCCTCTACTAACCAATTCACCATATCCAAATCTAGATGAGTTTTAACTACTCTTGTAGGTTTAGGTTGCAGATAATTTAGATAGAATTAGTTTATCTATAGTCTGAGTCTTAACAGGACCCCCGAAATATATATAGATAGATCAGGTTAATTATAGGGTTACTAAAAAAGAAAAGATCTGCAGAAAACCATCACAAAAATAAGCAAAAAAAATTACTATAAAAAAATTTGCATAAAAAACCTCAAAAATAAGCAAACTCATATCTAACCTATCTATATATATTTCGGGGTCCTGTCTTAACTCTTGTATAATAATTTGTAATTTGAGAAACCCTATAAGGAACCTCTCATATTTTATTAATAAAGATAAAGGCAAAACCTCACCTTAACAACAACAAAAATAAATCATCAGAATCGAAAGTCCTCTATGCTTAGTTTTCTATGCAAAATTTTAAGTTAGAAACAATACGAATGTTTGTTTTGACTTTCCCAAAGGTGTAGAATTACACCTGATCTTAGAATCTGTTTGGCTTGATTGGAATGCAGTTACAGTAACCTAGTCTAGTAAGTTAGTGGTTCCAAAAAATTTTGTATTTTTGTAACCCAAGCCAATCTGACGATTCCAGATTGAACCTGCGAAGCATTAATACCAGCTTAGTATTGCCAACTAATATTATAGCAAAATTACAATCATTTCAGGCAAAATTATTTAGCGGTTAGGTCGTATTGTCTTGGGTTATACAAAATGCAAATTTTTTACGTAATCCTAAATTTAATAAATGTGACAGATCATAATGAAATCCAGATTAAAATGAAATGATAGTATAAAATCTCGAAAACTAATTTTTTTGGGGGTACATTTTTTAGGGTTAGGGTTTAGGGTAGGGTTAGTTTTAAAAAAAATTATAATAAACAAGTATTAATGGGGTTTAGAAGGCTAGCAGGTTAAGTATGTAGATTTCATTTTAAATTATGATCTGCGACCATAAATTTTGTATGACTTCCGAAGGGGTTCGGAAATTTCGGAGGTCACATGTTTGCGAATTTTTCTGCCATCATTATTCTACCTAACTCATACAGGGAAGTCCCAAAATTCCGGGTCAGGATAAGTCGGAGTGCATCGGAACCATGGTCGGCTGGATCGGAATTGATCGATTTTGCCTCAAGATCATAAAAAATTTTACTAATAATCATATCCATCCATTAAGTAAAAAATGCCCAGCTGATAATTTTGCTATAGAACCTGCTAACAACTAGGGCTAAACGCTGACCTAGATACGATGCATCCGACCCGGATTTTGGTGATCCTCCTGTAAAACTCATTCAAACTCAATGAAGACATAATAATGAAGAGTAAGTAAAAGTGTGGTAAGATTGATAAAGTAAAAGTGGCTAGAAAATTTTCTTATCTATAAAGTTTGAAATCTATACATAAACGAATCGAACAAAGTATAAAAAAATAATTAAGTTAAATCCTGAAATCAATTACCAATACGTTAATAAATAAGACAATCATGAGGCTAACCATAAAATTATATCTTCGTTTTTAGAACTTCAATCGATTATCGGCATATTATGATCGGCCTGCGCGATGATCTCACTTTGGGGTCCGCCCTGGCTGTGTTCATACATGCAATTGCATAACTATCGAACGCCTATTTTAGCCACTTTAATAATGATAAATCTATTGTAATTTCTGTCATCTGATTGGTTAGATTGAATTATCCGTACCACTTCCGTGCCTGCTTACGTGTAATTTTTTGTGCGGTGCTTATCGCTTCTGATAGCATAT
Organism: Gigaspora rosea; assembly: GCA_003550325.1. NCBI lineage: Eukaryota > Fungi > Glomeromycota > Glomeromycetes > Diversisporales > Gigasporaceae > Gigaspora > Gigaspora rosea. The sequence continues at coordinate 71,775 of QKWP01002095.1, read as the reverse complement.
AGTAAATACAGCATAATATGCATAATTGATCGAATCCGTCTTTAAGCGATATTTGTAAACCGTAAAACTGATAACAGTATCTTAATCGTTCACAAGCTTTTATTAGTATTAGTACGGTATCAGTAGAATATATCGTGTAGGTGAATTTCTTGAGTGCTGTTGTCTGTTAATTATGAAAAAAAAATAAAAAACAGGTTTTCTGCTTGGTGCATTCATATTCATCGCTTTGGCACGTATTATATCAGCCACCTCTTGAGTATCGTCAATCACGTTAGACGTTTATTATTATTGCGAAGTTATGGTAATCACGTGATCGAAAAGAGAAGCAACCACACAGCTGCCACATTCGTGCAACACAGCCAAGACATGTGAAATTCAACAACGTGGCTAATTCAAACACAAGCACAGTCATTGACATATTGGGCGCAATTGGCCTGACAAAGATGGCTTCGCAATGGGAAAAACAAACAACCAAAAAATAAAATAAAATAAAATAAAATAATAAATAAACTCCAAAGGTATCGAAGCAGATTCTTTAGGACAATCCCGATCTTGTTCAACCCATCCACCCACTCCAGGCATAAGAAGCAGGTGATTCCATCTTTTTTTTGATTGCTGTTTTTGCAAGATGTCATTGCCGTTCTAGCCAACTTGGCCAATTACTCACTTTCAAACATGTGTTTTGCTAAATATCCAATAAATAAATCACCACTGGCCAGGGTTATCTGCCAAAAATAAATGTGTTATGTAATGCAATGCTTTTCAGTGCATACATAAATAATTTCTCAGGAACTGTTGTCCCTTAAATTATAAACTTAAAAATAAAAAACAGGATTATCCTTAGCGCATTCATGTCTCACTTTGGCAACCACCTCTAGAATATCCAATTACAATAAACCAAATTTATTACTATTTACGTTAATAACCAACATGATTTTATATATCTTTGTGTGGCTGAATTCACCCAAAAATATTATCATATTTTTACGTGTCTATTTTTCTATGTAAATTGTTTATGTGGATGCCTAAAATTACATTTTATAATAATTCTATATTATACTAAATAGTATAAATTTGACCGATTTCGCTTTTATTTTGTCTGTTAATTATAAGTATTATACAGCATATGGATAGATATATTTATATTTATATTTTTTGTTTTATAATGCCACATTTATTATATCGTCTTACACTTTTACATCCAAAATTCTCGTGATCTAGTGATCGGATCTGCATCATTTTAAGCAACGCAAATTTTGTCCCTCATTGAATGAAATAAATCACTGATCAGATGGCTTATGTATAAAAGTATCGATTGGTTTGCAATTGTTATTTCCGTAAAAGTCAAATGTGTTTCTATTAGTCGAATGCAAATTTTATCCTCATTGAATGAAATAAATCACTGATCGGATGGCTTATGTATAAAAGTATCGATTGGGTTGCAATTGTTATTTCCGTAAAAGTCAAATGTGTTCCTATTAGTTGAATGCAAATTTTGTTCCTCATTTAATGAAATAAATCACTGATCGGATGGCTTAAAAAATGTATATAAAAAAGTATCGATTGGTTTGTAATTGTAATTCTGTAAAAGTTAAATGTTTATTTAAATATTTTCTTCTTAGTTCTCTAGTTCTTCCCAATCGAATAAACAAACACTTCAAAGCTCTTTTTCTTTCATCGCAAACTGAAATAAACATATATGAGAGGACAGCCAAGTAAGAACTAAAATTTTAGCTTTATTTTTTGTTTTTTTTTTTAAAAAAATTATTTTTCTCGTTATTTTTTTTTTAAATTATTTTTTTATTTTTTTTTAAAATATATTTTTATTTTAAATTATTTTTTTATTTTATTTTTTAAACTATTTCATTTATTTTATTTTTTAAAATTATTTTTTTATTTTAAATTATTTTCTATTTAATATTTGCCGCGAAATAACGCAAGGGAATTATTTCGAATTTCGCCTGAATTAAGCTTAATTTAGGCCGAAATTTGAAATCACACCCGTCAGTATTTTTATAGTTTTTAATCTTTACTTTTTTTATATGTTCATTTTACCGGGGGCATCAAAGAGTAGGAGGGAGGGTGATGTTAACCGAAAAATTAACTTCAAGCGGCCTTATTATAAATTTATGTTCATTAAATATAAATTCTAATATAATATCTTTCTTCATCTATCATTTCAGTGAGTTCTCATGTCCTCATTTAAAATTATTGATGTAAGTTTTGTATTACTTTGAACCAAACGTTAAATGCCTTCTGCTACTATTCAGAGAATTTAATTATGTATTTTATTTAGAGCATGAATTTTGTTTCTTTCATTAAAAAAACATACGCTTTACTACTTCCTGAACTTGGTTACATTTATCAACATGGTGTCGGTGTTGAGAAAGACGAAGAGAAAGCTTTTGAATATTACATGCAAGCAGCAGAGTTAGGAAATCCGGTTGCAATGAATAATGTTGGTATTTGTTATCGTTTAGGAATAGGAGTGGGAATAAATTACCAGAAAGCATTTGAATATTATGAGAGATCTGCTGATTTGGATAATGTTGATGGAATGAATAATGTTGGTATTTGTTATAATTATGGAAGGGGCGTTGATCAAGATAATAAAAAAGCATTTGAATACTTTGAAAAAGCTGCTAATATGGGCGTTAATGGTGCAATGAATAATGTTGCTCGATCTTATCGAAATGGTATCGGTACAAAAAAAGATATTCAGAAGGCAAATTATTGGATCAGAAAATATAAAAGTCTTTTGAAAACTAATAAATCACCAAATAATATCAATCCTGAACTTAAGGAAATATTAGACGATGAGAGATTTAAATTATCTTGGATAGATTATAATGAGTTCAAAAATATCAAGGTAAAGGGAAAAGGAGGATTCGCAACTGTATATTATGCAAGTTGGTACGATAGAATTAATAATATATGGAGTAATGGTGCACTTAAAGTGATTCATGATTCGAACAAAAATGAGCAAGAATTTATCCAGGAACTGATGAATTACTGTGAAATTGGCTACGAAAATCCTTCATTCTTGAACTGTTTTGGAGTGTCAAGAAATAATGATGGTGATTATATTATTGTTATGGATTATGCATTAAAAGGTTCGTTACGACAAAATCTTGTACAAATATCACAGTTGGAATGGAAAGATAAATTGATTCTCTTGTATTATATTGCTTTGGATCTCGAGTCAATTCATTCGCAAAAACTTGTTCATAGAGATTTACACAGTGGAAACATTTTGCAACTTTATAGTTTGCGCGACGCATATATCACAGATCTTGGACTTTCTAAAAAAGAAAAGGAAGGAAAAATTTGTGGAATTCTACTATATATAGCACCTGAGGTTTTGGTAGGTCAACCGTATACTCAAGCATCCGATATTTACAGTCTTGGAGTTATCGCGACAGAGGTTTCGACTGGACAAAGAGCATTTGATGGAATTCCTTTTGATGAATATCTTGCATCAAGAATTATCGGTGGATCAAGACCTAAATGTTTAGGACCAGAATGTTATATTAATTTAGTTATGAAATGTATGGATGAAGATTTTGATAAACGACCTACTGCAACAGAAATTATTGAAATAATCACTCGTTGGGTAGATGAAATAGATCAGAAAGATGATAATGAAATCAAAAAACAAATTTTGGAAGCCAATAAGGTTAAACCAGAACCGATTGAACAAATACATTCGCAAGACGTGTATATTAGTAAGTTATACGATACTCAAAAATTTGCCGAATATATTAATAAACCGATTATGAGTAAAAACTCAAACTTATATTTAAGTTAAATTATATGTATATGTTTATGTAACTTGCTTACTTGCTTAGGAAGGTGCGGAAGGGGCAACTATAATAAATTTTTCATAGTTATCAAATCTTTCTACAATATCTAATCCCAATATATTACAGAGATAATTATTTTCTTTTGCTTGATCTACTGTATAAATTTCGAATTATTTCTTATCATTTGTATTTTAACAGTTTATTTCTTGAATTTTGTTAATGCAATGCAAAATGACTTGGCATTTTTAAATAATTGAGGTTTAAAAATAATCTCTACCTACCAGTTATTTATTTAAGAAATCATCAACTTAATAGCATAATCTTTAGTTATTTTAAAAACCATGTAAATCAACTACATTAAATTAATTTGATTGAAATTTATTATGAGGAATGTCTATTAATTACTTAAGCTAATATCAGACGATTCTGGCACGTTAAAGTATCAGCACCCATAAACTTGCTTGCCAACTCAGTTGTACCTTTAATAAATTCTTGTTTTAAAAGATTCTTCTTATCCGTATCAACACACTTTAACACTAATAAGAACGACAATGATTTCTTTTAAACTTTGGTGCATTGTTATACTCGTTATTCTTTTTATAAATACAGATCATTTTATTAAAATAAATGCCGAAGCGAAAAATAATGGATTTATTCAACGAGAACTGGATTTGGATAGTAGTGATAAACAATATATTTGTTGGGTCTGTAACTGGTACAAATAAATTGTCGTCACGTAAAAGAATTGTCCAGGTAAACTGAATATATTCAGAAACAACACCTTTCATTCTTCATCTTATCAAAATAATCCAGGAATTAATACATAAGTTAACGTCCACAAACTGACAATACACTTCTTAATTAATAATTTTATTTTAATTAAATTGGCAATTCAATAAATAAAATTTTCTCCAAGTGCGGGATATATTATTGTTTTAAAACTTACAAGAATATTGATGCGATTACATATTAAAGCAGGTTCTTTGCAGTGTATTGTTGCGAATACGATTCGATTTGATAATTTAGATTAATACATTACGTAATGTTGTGATGAGATAGAGAAGAGCTTAATTAGATAAAACAGACGATGCTCTTACAAACTATATTTGAGTGTCGATTATATTAAACTACAGTTAATTACATATTTATTATGACATATCATGAAATTTAAACGTATTTTATGTCCGATTTTTAAAATTTTTTGGTTTTTTTTTTGTTATAATTTTTTTATAGTTAAGTTAGAGTTTAGGGTTAGAATTATTATATATTTTTAAATTGAAACCCTAAATTTCACAATGATCTGATTTCATTATGATCTGCAACATTTAAGTGCTGATTGACAACTCTCTCAATAAACCTCGAATGCGAAAAATCACCTTTCTATCAAAACACAAATTTACATTGAATAATGGGAATTCAAGGCTTTACAAAATGGATAAAGTATTCTTCTACATTTAAAGTTTATTCGTTCAGCTCAAAAAATCGTGCCAACTTTGTCTAAAACTTACGCAATTTTTTTTTTATTAGAGATCGATATAATAATATTGTATCGCCTATCGAGAAAAAAAAGTAGGCTAATTATTATCATTTTGATTGGGTTTAAAAAATTTATATAACAATGCTAATACCTGTAACATTTCCTTATTAAAAAGTTTTGCCAAAATTCGTGTTGATAATTTTTACATCGAAATGAATGAAATTATTCATGAAAATTTGGTAACAAATGTGGAAGCAGAGATTTTTAGTGCGATATGTGACTATGTAAATGAATTGGTTTTAATGGTTAAACCAAAGAAATTAATTTTTATTGCAGTTGATGGTATTTTTTATTTTTAATAATATCATCCTTTTTTTTTTTTTTTAATTACATTAAAAAATTATTAAGACATATTAAATCCTTGTATCTTTATAAAATAGGGGTTGCTCCGAGAGCCAAGATGAATGAACAACGAAATAGGCGGTTTATTAAAACATCAAGCGGAGAATTTGACTCAAACTCCGTTACACCAGGTATATATATTAGCGTTAGTATTTATACGTATATACATATGTACTGTATGTGGTTTAAAGGTTATAAAACTATTGGCATTTATCATAAATTCATAACTTAAGTTCGATGATTCACAATTATTTTTAATGTTTTGGAGTTTGATTTTTTTTTTTTTTTTTACATATTTTGTAATATTAGGAACTAAATTTATGGAAAATCTTTCAACTCATTTTAAAGAATTCATTCATAACAAAATTAAAAATGATGAGGTTTGGAAAAGTGTAAAAATTATATACTCTGGTCATGATGTGCCAGGTGAAGGGGAGCATAAGATTATAAAACACATTTGTAATTCTAAATCAAAATCTGAATCAGATTGTATCTATGGAAGAGATTCAGACTTAATATTATTGGGACTTATGCATTTTAAACCAAGTCTTAAAATACTTAGTAGCAATGAATTTTTACCTGGGTAAGTAACTCTGATTTTATAATAACTTATACTTCATTATAAAAAAAATTGATATAATTGATTATTATAAATCTTCTAGCATCAACCTAAATTCAAGAATATTTGAAATAAAATTCTTAGGAATTTTGCGTAGTAAATTAAATGAAGAATTTTCTAAACTTTGGAAACCTAAGCCGTTATCTTTTGAATTTAATATTGAAAGCATAATAAAGGATTTTATATTATTAGTACTTTTTATGGGTAATGATTTTATACCAAGGTTGTCCAATATTAACAAAGGACTTGATGAAATTATTTTAATTTATAAAGAAATGTTAAAAGAATGTGGTAAGAAGGAAATCAGTTAAAATTTCTATCAGAATGTTTCTATTAATCAGATAAATATTTATTTATTATAGGAGGTTATATTTATGATGCTGGAAGTTTGAATAAAAAAAGGCTTGAAATAATTTTTAAGAAACTGGGTGTTCTTGAAAGAGAACCGTTCAAAAATAGTAAACAAAAATTTATTGAAGTAGGAAGTGAGAGTGAAGAATTTCTTATATGGAAAAAAAAGTATTATCGAAATAATATGATGATTAAAGAAGATCAAGATCAAAGAAACTTAATTAAACCATACATTGAATCATACATTGAAGGATTACAATGGATACTTTCTTATTACGAAGGTTCGCTAAAATCCTATAGATGGTTTTATCCTGGACATTATTCACCACTTATATCAGGTAAGCTTCTGATAAGTAAATTACACTGCATGATTATAAATAAGCAAACTTTATTTTAAAACTTTATTTCAGATTTGGAAGATTTGGAAACTATTGAAATAAAAAATTTTAAAGATGAAGATTATTATAAACCTTTGGAACAATTAATGTTCGTTCTACCTATTAAAAGCAAAAAGCTTTTGCCAGTAGCATATCAGGTACAAATTTATTTAATAAAATTATTATAAATGTAAAGTTTAAGCATTAACATGATTTTATTTAGAATCTTATGAGTGATCCAAGAATTGAGGAATTTTATCCTACCAACGTGAGCGTAATTGATAACCTTCCATTTATTAACGAAAAAATTCTACTATCTGTGTTAGAATGTAAGTACTCAAGTATATAAATTTAAATGTTAATTATGCTTATTAACTCATACTATTGTTTTGATTTGTTATAGCTGCAAAAAACAACTTGACAAATGAAGAAAGACAGAGAAATGAGGTTGGAAATGTAATTCTCTTTGAATACGATGAATTAAGTAAAAAAGTTGGTATACAGATTCTGGAACCTTAAACAGAAATTTATAAATTTAAAATAAATTTTTAATTTCATCAAAAAATATACATACCATATATGTATATATGTACTATGAGCTGTGCGTGTCAGCATGATCAGATCTATCTACAAATGCGCTACAAAAATATTTACCAATTTCGAATGATATTTATAAGATCTTTTAAATTAATCATCTTTAATTTCAGATGTATGCATTATTTTGAATTTACTACGTACATACATACTAAAATATATGTGGTAAACCTTTATATTCATCGCACAAGTATCTATCTTATTAGTTAAACCTTATAATATTTGTCGTGTATGTTTTTGAATTGTCCAGTTTTTACAAATCCACCTTCACCAATAATCATTTCATCTATAACAGTTAATTCTGATTGACTACGTGATTACACATATCAAAGATGATAATTACTACACTGGCAATCATAAATAATACAACACATGATAACTTTATAATAAAACATAGTAACTATTGAAATTTTCACTCTATAATAAAAATTATTAGAAAAAATTTTTAAAAATATTTTTTTTATATCAGAATAAATTTCATCAATTGCAGTTTCTAAAAAATATTTTTTTTAGATTTTCAAAAAATTTTTATACCAAAGTTGTTCTAAGGTCAAACCCTAGCAAAAAATTTTATAAGTAATACTTATAAAAATTTTTACTAGAGTTCCGACCTTTGACAACTTTGGTACTGTATAAAAATTTTTAAAAAATCTAAAAATATTTTTTAGAAAATAAAATTGATGAAATTTATTCTGACATAAAAAATTTTTTTTAAAAAATTTTTCTAAAATTATGCAAGGAAGGCAAATTTTTAAAAATAATATTAAAATTATAGATATGACAAAGTTAGAATTAAAAAGTGAAAAATTTTATTATAGAGTGAAAATTTCAATAGTTACTATGTTTTATTATAAAATTATCACATGTTGCATTATTTATAATTGCCAGTGTAGAGTACTTATTGTTTGAGTGTCCTCAACATTATGTCAAAGTTATATATCAAGAATAGAAAATTAATAAGCGTTTGTTAACTTTTTATTAATTCATAGCTTCCCTACTTTTATTAAGATGAAATTACCAGTACAAACTCTTTTTGTATATTGGGGAATTAAGACCTTTTATTAAATAAGATGCTTATAATGGATTTGAATTATATTTAAATTCAGTATTTAAAAAAAAAAATCCTATCAAGGAATCATCATTATTACATATCAACTAATTTGTTTTGGCCCAAAATCATAATTGAGAATTATCAAAAAATATTGTATTAAATTATTTCAAAGCAAATTTTCATAAACATAGCTTTTTAATCTAACTTTGTACTTCTAATTAAGGGTATAGTGTAATACAATATAAATATAAATGGCAAAATATTTGTTGTACATACAAAAATCGGCGGTTTATATAAACAAAGTTAGAATAATTTTAAAAATTAAATTAAATTAGTCGAAAACAATTTAAAAATTGATTTTTAATCTTATGTAAATATAAACAAGAATATTTCAATATATTTTTCAATTTTTCAATACTATAAAATTTTGCGAGGAGTTGTTAATTTTTATGAGGAGATCTACATAAATAATTAACTCTGATTGGTTAGAATCTATGTAAATCATATGATCAAAAATGATCTACATTACACTCTACCTTTAAATATGTAGAAAATTATGAGATTTATATATTTAATTATAAATCAATATTTAAAAGGTCATTATTTTAAAAATTTGCTTTTGAATTTGCTCTTGATAGTTGCCAACCAATCAAACAATGGTGAACCAAATCTAAAATACCTGAATATGTCAACAAACAGTAAAAGTACTTCCTTTTTACAACTTAATATAGATGTTTATTCAATTTTTTTTGTTTTTTATCTTGTCTAGAGGCTAAAAAGCTCTTTTTAGTTGCATATAAGTGCTTTGTTTGTTACTTTTTCAATATTACTTAGGAACAAAAATTTGTATAAACTTTGGTTCAAAAAGGCCCAATACAACTGATATGACTGATATTATAATACATATTTGCTAATCTGAAAGTGGAAAAAATAATCTTTAGCCTCTTGAATTCTGAGCAAAATAAATATACAGTTAACTCTCTTTATTCTGAACTGCTGGAACTGCTAATTTTTACTATGTAAAACTTTGAAAAAGTTCAGTTCTCAAAAAGTTATATATGGCTAATCTGAACTTTATAATAAAATTTACAAATGTTCTAGAAGATTATGTAGTTTAGAGAGAGTTTAATAGTGTTCAGATTAGAGAGGGGTCAGAATAGAGAGAGGTGACTGTATGGAGTTGGGTCAATAGAAATTAGATTAATTTTCCCAATACAGTAAAGAGATAATATCTAATACAGTTACCTCTCTCTAATCCGACCTCTTTCTAATTTGAACACTATTAAACTCTCTCTAAACTGAATAAAATCTTTTAGAACATTTGTAAATTTTATTATAAAGTTCAAATTAGCTATATATAACTTTTTAAAAACTGAACTTTTTCAAATTTTTATATACAGTAGTAAAAATTAGCAGTTCTAGCAGTTCTGAATAAAGAGAGTTGACTGTACATCAATAATATCAAAATTTGAAATATCTAATATTTTTTGACTTATGAAGCTTTAAAATGCTTAGAAATTATAAGGCAAAGAGTTATTGTTGCTCCAAAATGTTTAGAAGTTACAGAACTAAGGACTATTTTTGCTATGGTGCAGAAAAGTTTAACTAGATATTGTTTCAATTTTGTATATGTAGTGTAACTATAATAAGCCAATCAAATTGCTAGAATAGATAACACAAATCTAATTAAAAATTTTTTTAAAAAATTTTATTATTTAAATTTGAATTTTGATTGGTCAAAAATTTTTTATAATAAAAATCAAAGTTTTTAATTGGTTGAATTTAAAAATCTTATATGTTTCAATTTTTATTTTTAATATAAAAATAATCTAACTTTTAAAAGCTATTAACTTCTTATAGAAGTTATATTTTTAAAATCTGACTAGTAATTTTATAGAACTTGTTTTAAAGAACAAAGTTACTAGTTAGTTTTAAAAATTTTAATTTTTTAAAGAGTTAATAGATTTTAAGGGTAGGGTGAACGTGGATCAATTTTCATATGATTTACGTGATACAGCAAAATTTTATATAGAAATCAAACACATGCTTCTAATAAAACTTTTTAGAATTATTGCCAATGTTCCCCAAAATTTTGTGGCATACAATTTGAAGCTTCTTATTTGTCATAGTAAAATTTCAAACCCTATATCATTTGAAAAATCTATCTTCATATATTGGTAAAAAAAACTTAGATGACCCCAAATTTCCTTAGGTCACACAAAAATTATTAATTCTGATTGGTTGAATTTATGTTGTTTACAATCTTGATTGGTCGATCACCTGATTTCATATGATTACAACGTGATCACTATTAAAATTGATCTACGTTCACCCTACCCTTAAAGTCATCTATTATATTGGCAAGTTAGGGTTTCCTGCACCATACTACTAATTTATTTTTGATCTGATAAGCTTGTAGTTTAGTATATTACTATTAAATAAATTACTTATCAAATTAGCAAATATTTAGTTTGTCAATTTTTTGCCAGATGTTCTTGAATTTACAAAAACAGCTAAAAAAATCAGATACTAATATAATAGTTAGCATTAAGAAATTTTAAAACCTGATTTAATCAAAAATTTGATAATTTTAATTATAAAATGTAATAAAGGTTTGTATTAATTATAATTGATATAAATTATAATTGATATATAAAAATTAATTAACTATAATTGATTTAATTTAATTACTTTTTATAATTAACCTTAATTTATATAAATACTCTAGTAGGTTTAGATTGTAGATAAATTAGTATAAGATCTAGTACTTGTAATAGTATATATAAATAGTCAGTTATGACTTTTTAGAACATTCTTTGAATATCCGTAGTATATACTTAATGAAGAATCTAGATGCAAGTCCTTATTTTAAAATTTAAAAAAATTGCATATCTAATTATCTCTTAAGCTAAAGCTTTAGTAACAAAAGTAATATGCTTTTTTTAATAAAAAACTATATAATAATAATAGTTTAAAATTTTTTAAAACTATTTTTTTTTTAAAAAAAAAAAAGAGAAAAAGGTAGCAAATAAACTTGAATCCCTTATAGAAACAAATTAATTTGAATTTAAATTCAAAGTCAATATTAGTAAAAGAATCTTTACAAATAATAAAATTATACTCTTGTTTTCTTTTTTTTTTAAGCAGTCTTGTTTTTATTAATTATTTGAACTACAAAGTAAATTACACTAGTGTATATTCTATCTGTCTTATGTTCTATCTAATAACGACTCACCAAGCTAATGCCCAATGCGACCTACCAAAACAACTTTCTGTTTCACTTCGGATTCTTAACTTGCTAAGAATTTGTAATCTGTAAGATTAGCTCCGATGATCATTAACTGGCCGTTGTATGCCTTGTCAAGAATGCTAATCATTTACTTGTCTAACTTTGAGCAAAGAGGACCATGCTGGTTTCTTTCTCCATATTATCCAATTTTTAACTATATTATCCTTTGTTCTCGCGATCTCTTCTTTCTCTTTCTTTTTCTCTAGTTTCCGTTCTTGACTACTTTCTGTTTCTATTCTTTTGCGAGGTCTCTTATTCTTCTTTCCTGCTGCGACTTGTTCTTCTGTCTCTTTGCTTCTTCTTCTTTTATGTTTTTTGTCCTCTTTCGATATACCTCTGGCCTTTTCCCAGTCCATTAACAGTTCGCAATGAAAGCTCCAGATATGCTTGTGGAACTGCTTCTTGAACCGTTTAACTATAGTCTGAATGTATTTCGTCATTTTGCCTGTATATCCGGTCCCACCATCTATCGCCTCTATGACTGACTTGGTCACTAGACCTCGCATTAATTCTTTCCTTACAGTAGCTCTTTCCTTCAGTTGTACTCCGAACACAGTGTCCTTTACGGTTGTTATGTTTAATTGTTTCCCATCCAATTCTGCCAGTTTTTTGATGAGTTCGCTTATTTCTTTTTCAAGAGTATTCCAAAGTGGCTGTAACACTAAGCATTCAGCTAGGTGGTCCATAGTTTCCATTTCCCTCCAACAAATAATACAAGTATTATCGCTATATATACTACTATTTCTTCTATTTAATACATGCAATTTTGGTAGCAAATTATTTACACATTTAACTTTAAAAATCCAATCTCTATTTTTTATACTACTTCTACACTTCTGTCCCTTAACTTTTCTGATATCCCTTCATACCTCTTTCCAAACTACTGTATCCTTCTCTTCTTCTGCATTTACCCATTTCGTGATGCTTTTCAAATGTAACCACTCTACATCTATACTGACTTCTGTGAGCTGTGTAATAAAGCTTCTCGTTCTGTTGTCCACTCTGATGTTTTTCCATTTTAACTCAGTGCATGCCCCTTGTTCCATGGCCATTTGGGTGATAAAATTCTGTTGCCTAATGCACCTTCTTTAGCTAACCTGTCGGCTTCTTTATTTTCAGGGATTCCGCTATGACCTTTAACTTTTCAAAGTCTTAGCTTTAGCTTCTTAATCTGAACCAATCTGTTGATATGTTCTAGCAGGCATAGATTTTTCCTTTTGAGTATTTCATTATTTTTCCCTTTTGTCATGCCTGCTTGAATCACCTGAATTGCTGCTGCACTGTCTGTGCATATAGTGACTGCTGCTTCTGATGGTGCGACAAGTAAGGCCGACTATATAGCTGCAAGTTCTGCTCTAGTTGAAAAGGGCCAGTCTCTGATTGCACCTTGGAACATTGCATTCACCTGCTTGGGTACTTTTTCCCTTTCACTTTTTACGGCTACCCCAACCGAGGCCCATTCTTCTCTTTTCTAAATCCTCACCGTTTATTAGTGAGCCATCAGTATAAGTCATTGTTTTAGAGTTTTTCAGAGAGCTTTCAATCAACTCTCTTTCCAATGTGGAAACTACAATGCTCTCAAACTGTTGCTCGTATACTCTTGTTTTCAGATAACTCTACAAGTAATAAAACTATAGAAGATTTATATCTTGGGTCCCAAATTTGAAAATAATTATAAATAAGAACCCAATTTAAATATATTGATTTATAAATATCTAATTTTTGAAAAATATTACAAATATGAACTCTATATAAGTATAGAATTGTTTTACTATAATATTGTAACAATTACTTATCTTATTTAAAATAGTAGTTAAAATTATATATAGCTATCAACTTTTATTTATAATAAGCATTTATTTTTTTTTAAAGAAATATGTAAAAAGAATAATAATTATTCAAATTCAATTTAAAAAAATTGTTATATTGTATTTTTTAGATATATATTATAAAAACAATATTTATATAAATGCAATTTTTATTAAGCATTGTAAATTTTTTTTTGCTTTTGTTTTGATTATAATTTGTATATTATGAGCTCTTTAACTATATTTTTTTACAAATATTTTGGTCTTCTAGTAAGAAAACACTTTCTATTTAAGTAAATATTATCACAATTTTTAATATATTTGTTATAATAATAATATTTATAATCGAAAATAAAGATGATTTTATAAGCAAATTATTAGAAAATCAAAAAAAAAAATGTTAGAAAATTGAGATATAAGAAATTTAATTATAAATAAATATCTTTATTTTATACTTATATATTGAATATATAATTACTACTTTTATTTTATTTATTTTTTTTGTAATCAAAGTGAGGTTGTGCCTCGGACTTTTATTAAGTATAGTTATCATTACAACATCTATGTCTATTATATTGATCCCTACAACTATTAAGTACCAAGACTTAGACTATTTTATCTATGACCTAAACCTACCAGAGCATTCTATATGTCCCACTTATATAATCAACCTGGTTTTTGTACATATTGCTTGTCCTCCAGAGTACTTGTAGTGCTGTCAATGCAAGGTTCATATCTCAAGCCATCTCTTAAATGCTGCCATAACCTAGCTATATCTCAAGCCACTACCATTCTACTAGTATCTAAGCATTATGCATGCCTTTACAAAGTTCACCAATTCTACTCCAACCCCAGTACTTCCTTCTATTCCTCTTCTGGTTATATTTCTACTCCAATCTGAAGACCTAGAAGGGTCGGTCTGCTAGGCTTTATGTGCCTAAGGTCTCCTTCACCTTGGTACATAATTTCAAAACACATGTTCTTTTCCTCCAGTGCGACCTGGCGGCCTAATTGGTAGGGCCCAGCCATGAGCCCTTTTGTCATAAGTATTCAAGTACCGTCGAAGTTGGCTACCTTTTTTTTCAGGTATTGCCAAGCATACTTTCTTTTCTTGCACCCCTGGGGAAATTTTTATATGCCCTTTGGACTTATCGAGGGTTTACACTGCCCAATGTCAGTTTGTATTCCTTCATGCATGCATGAACGCCGCCAAGCTTCCAAAACATTCATTGGTATTACAAAAATTCAATGCGCCATTGGTGTGACTCAGGTTACAGATCTACTGATCCAGCTTGGTTTCCCAGTTCAGGTTGCTAAAATACAGATATAATTTTCAAAAATGTCTCCAGTGAGATTTGAACTTCATATCTGTAATTACCACTACTTGGGGGTGACAACTTATCCAACTCACTAAGTCACTATACCCTAACTACTTTTATTTTATTAATATATAGTAATAATAATATTTCTTATATGCTACAAGTGCAAAATATCTAAAGGCAAGACCCGAAATATACATAAATAGATCAGGTATAAGTTTGCTTATTTTTGAGGTTTTTTATGCAGATCTTTTTTATTTATAGTAATTTTTTGCTTATTTTTGAAGTTTTTTTGCAGGTCTTTCCTTTTTTAATAACTCTACAATTAATCTGACCTATCTATGTATATTTCAGGGTCCTCTAAAGGCAATGAAAATTGTTCCATTTTCAAAAATTTATATTATTAAAATTTAATATCTTTGTGAATCCTTGCATTTTGATTGACTAATAATTAATTTTAAAAAATATTTAAATTAATTTATAAATTAATTTTAAAATTAGCCAATAGCAGAAGGCTAAAACATGTAACATATCCCATTTTTGACTAAATTTTTATATATTAGGTTATGGGTTTACTAAAATGCACCTATGGTGTTTTACACCATGCTACACAAAACCATTAGAATAGCCAATAAAATTTAAGATCAGGTATAATATAAAATTTTGGTTTTTTTGTTTATTTTTTAAAAAACATTTTATATCTCAAAATTTTGCTTATAAAACCACCTTTGGGGCTCTAATAAAAAAATTTTCTTGCTAAATTTTATGTACTAATGCCTCAATAAAAATTCTATGCCTCACCCTAACTCTAAGGTAATAAAAATTTATTTTTTGTTTTATAAAATTTATTTTGTTTTTGTTATACAAATTTGCAAATCTACCGTAAATGGCTATATAAAAAATCCCTATGATAGTAGATTCCCTACGTATCATCCCCAGGTCTACTATATAGATTGAGATTTTGAAAAAGTTAAGAGATCCGGGTTTACTAGAGAATCTAAACTGATAAAAGACCCAGGTATACTATAGGATAAACATTTAAATAGTGAAAAATATATTATTTGTACCAATATGCTATATTTATATTGCCTGGTACTCGTACAATAGACCCCCAGGTCTACTATTTGGTTTAAAATTAAGAAAATGTAACAGACCCGGGTCTTTTATATGGCCATTTACAGTAATTTACCATAGTGTAAAACACTATAAGCGCATTTTATATTATCTGTTAGGTTAAACAAAGTTAATTTTTTGATTCTTATAATATTAAATTTTGCAAATTAATCTTCAACCTAGATTTTTTTTTATAAATTAAAAAAATTTTTTATTTAAAAATTTTATTTTAAATTACAACTGTTAACTTAGTAAAAAATTTTATAATAAAATTAATTTGTATGTCTAAAATTAAATCTCAGATATTTAAAGATTTAAGGTAAGTGTAGTATTATAGTACAGGCAACTTTTACAGCCATTATTGTATGATCTAATAATCAGAATTGAATGTTTTTGTTATTATTTATTTCATCACATTGAGATAAATTTGAATAATACCAAAATAGTTTGATTCTGATTACTAGATCTAGGGTTCCTACAAACCCAGATCAAATCAAACTTTAGGTCAGATTTGGGTTTGATTTGATTTGAAATCAAACCCAAACCCAAACTATGATTAAAAAAAATATTTGAGTTTGATTTGAAGCAAATTTTTTAGTTAAATTTGAGTTTGGTTTGAATTTGAGTTTGAAGTTTCAAACTAGTTTGAGTTTGAATAATATAAATATATTTTATATTTTAATTGATAATCTGCCAGTCAACTAGAGAGTGATCATATGAAAATAACTATAGGCGAAATGTGGCGTGCTTCCATCTAAAACTTTTTTCTTACCAAGTTAACGATACATGCCTACAAATTGAAAATTGTAGAGCTCATCGAGACGCATCTAATGGTGGTTAGATCATCCAAATCGGTCCAGTGGATGGCGAGATATCGTCGAAAAACGATTGACCGACTATATAAAATCTATAAACAAATATTGAGATTTTATATAGTCGGCCAATCATTTTTCAACGATATCTCGCCATCCACTGAGCCGATTTGGATGATCTAACCACCGTTAGATGCGTCTCGATGAGCTCTACAATTTTCTATTTGTAGGCATGTATCGTTAACTTGGCAAGAAAAAAGTTTTAGATGGAAGAACGCCACATTTCGCCTATAGTGATTTTCATATGTAATCTGCATCTTTGAGTTTTATATAGTCGGCCAATCGTTTTTTGACGATATCTCGCCATCCACTGGGCCAATTTGGATAATCTAACCACCGTTAGATGCGTATCGGTGAGCTCTACAACTTTCAATTAGTGGACATGTATCGTTAACTTAGTAAGAAAAAAAGTTTTAGATGGAAGAACGTCACATTTCGCCTATAGTGATTTTCATATGTAATCTGATCACTAAGTTTTATATAGTCGGCCAATCGTTTTTTGACGATATCTCGTATCCACTGGGCCGATTTAGATGATCTAACCACTGTTAGATGCATCTTGACGAGCTCTACAACTTTCAATTAGTGGACATGTATCATTAACTTAGTAAGAAAAAATGTTTTAAATGGAAGCATGCCATATTTCACCTATGATCACTCTCCAGTTGACAGTCTGATTATCATTTAAAATATAAAAATATATATATGTCATTCAAACTCAAACTAGTTTGCAAACTTCAAATCAAACTCAAATCAAACTTAGTATAGTATTTGGGTTTTTTTGAATTTGATTATTTTTTATTTGAATTTGGGTTTGATCTCAAACTTTATAAAATTTATAGTTTGAGTTTGGTTTGATTTGGGGTTTGATCAAACTCAAATCAAACCTGGATCAAACTTCGGAACCCTAACTAGATCACACAATATTGCAAATTAAAAAATCATAAAAATTTATATGAAAATAATATTATTAAATGAGTATAATACTAAAAAAATTTTTCATACTAAATTCTTTTGAACCTAATTATCTGGTATAGAAAATAGTTTTTGATAACAACATTTTAAATAAGAGCAGAAAAAGTTAAGTAAAAATTCTCTTTGAATACTCAATATTTACATTTTAAATAGAATTGAATTGAAATTCTTGTTTTATTATTCAAAATAAATTGAAATTGCTTATAGAAGACCCAAAATTTATCAAAATTTTTGTATAATCAATCAAAATTTATCAAAATTTTACATAAATCAATTAAAATTTATTGAAATTTTTGTATAAATCAATTGAAATTTTTGCTTTAAATCAATTGAAAATTTTACATGTCCATAACATGTTACATATGATATCTCATGATTTAGCAATCTGGATTAGCTAATTTTGGCACCATTTGATTTATTTTAATGTGACGAGTTGAATGGTGCCAGAATCATTTTATTCTAATTACTATATTACAAGTTACAAGCAATAAAGTTAAATTTTAAAAGACTAAAAAAAACTTTGATGTATTGTTAGCAAATTTTTTATTAAATAAATTGATCTTCATTAATAAGACAATTTTATTCATCATTATATGTTTTACTTATCTCTAAATTTTTATAAAAATCAAATAATTTTTTATTAATTGATTTTTATAAAATATGATTTTGTACCAAAAGAAACTATTATGGTGCAAGTAAGTTTTTTACAAATGAATATTAATAAAAATTAGGATTAATATATTTGTAGCCATGGTTACTGTAACCATATTTTATAAAATTGTTAATAACTCAAAATTTTATTAGGGTAACCCCTGTTGTACTACTAACAAAAAATGCTCCTTTCGCAATTTTGTAGTAATTTTGATATTAATTCTAACTCTAACCCAAACCAATAATCATCTAACCCTAACTCTAACTTTAATATTACCCTAATCTTAACCCTAACTATATTACATCTGGGCTTATGGACCTGGTTACAAAAAATTTATTGTAACCTATGGTTACAAATATATTAACCCTAAAGGATTATCTGATTTTATAAAAATTTCGAAGTAAGCAAAATTTGTTTTGATAAACAATAAAGGTTGATTTACTTAACAAAAAAAGCCACTATTAATATACTATGATTAGGTTTTATTAAATTAAAATTAAAATTTTATTTATTTTATTTAAGCATCTATATTTTGTGATCCAGTAATCAAAATCTGATGATTTTACTACCATTTGATTCATCTCATCAAGATGAATCAAAAGGTAGTAAAATATTAATTCTGATCACTAGATCGCAATATATCATGTGTACAAAATAAATGGTACTGTGCTATACTTATCTTATTAATTAGTCTCAGTAATTAGAAATTTTTGCAAGTATTAATAATAGTTTTATACAATTAATCTGATTTTGTAGTTGATAGTACAAAATAATAGATAAAAAAATATGTGAAATTAAGCAACAATATAGTTTAATTCTATAAAAAAATTAAGGTTTACTCTTTATTATAATTATAAATATAAGAGTAAATAAGCAACAATATAGTTTAATTCTATAAGAAATTTAAGTTTTACTCTTTTATTATGAATTTTTTTAACATGTCAGCTTGATTGCTGACAGGACACAGATGATATAACTTTTATTAAATTATTAATTCACTGGGCCTTTATTAAATGTTAGGTTCTTTACAAGTCTGGTCTACATACATTATTACTATTAATAGACTATTGTGCACAACTGGATTTAACCAGCTAATCTATTTACTACCAGAGGCTTTAACCAGACTGTCCAATTTTCAACCAGGTTTTAACCAGATAACCTATTTACTATCAGAGGATTTAACTAAAACTAACTGAGTTACTTTGACTGGACTTGAACCGAGGTATTCTAATTCAACTGGAATTTCACCAAAGATATTCAATTTTTGACTGGATTTCTACCAGAGGTATTCAAGTTATTAACTAGGTTTTACCAAGATTGTCCTAAAGAGCATGCATATGTATAAATATGGTTAGATTTTCCAACTGTGATTCTAGCATCCTGGCTTAGCCCATCCATCTCATGATCTTGTATAGTTTTCTTGTCAACTAGTAGGGCTTAAACTGGCAACCTTACGTTTGGTAATCTGGGAGTGTAACTACTTATGCTATCGACCTGCAGGTCCTTTTATTATAATTATAAAATATAAGAATATAAATAAGCTCAGTATAAGCTCTATTCTGAAACTTTAAAATATACTCTTATGATATTATTATAACTATATTGTGCAGCTACCCTAATATTATTGCAGATATTTCTATATTTAATTTTGATCAGCTGACTCTATGCTACATCTCAATAAATTTTAATTATCTGGCCTAGCTATTTTGACCTGGCCGGGTTATATGAACCAAAAAATTAAATTTGTATGGCCTTATTTTATGTATAAAAATTTTTTATACATATAGTCGCACCCCCTAAGTGTGCTCTTGGGACCGAACATAATTATGCACTTAAAAAGGGTATGCATTTATAGGATTACCTCTCTATGCATGCCTTAGAAATCAGATATATATATGCATTTAGAGAATATGAATTTATAAAATTAATAATTCATATACTGTAATAAAAATCCAAGTTAATATAAAAAAAATATACAGTAAAAAAAATTAAATAGTAAATAAACATCTTGAATAGCTTATTTTAATTACTTAGTTTAATATGTAAATAATTTTAATACTCACGAACTAAATTAATGCGAATAAAAAGAAATTAATAGTAAATAAAATGAACTTGAAATTTAATTACTTAGTTTAATATGTAAATAATTTTTATACTCACTGACTAAATTAATGCAAATAAAAAGAAATTAAATAGTAAATAAACATGAACTTAAATTTTAATTACTTAGTTTAATATGTAAATGATCTTTATACTTACCCACTAAATTATTGCGAATAAAAAGAAATTAAATAGTAAATAAACATGAACTTGAATTTTAATTACTTTAATATGTAAATGATCTTTATACTTACTTTCTAAATTAATGCAAATAAAAAAAAATAAATAGTAAATAAACATGAACTTGAATAGCTTATTTTAATTACATAGTTTAATACGTAAATGATCTTTATATACATACACTAATTAATGCGAATAAAAGAAATTAAATAATTAAATCATAAATAAACATGAACTTGAATAGCTTATTTTAATTACTTAATTTAATATGTTAAATGATCTTTATACTAACGTACTAAATTAATGAGAATACAATGCAAATAATTTAAAACTATTACTTAAATTTTAAATCTAAATATTGTATACAGTAATTTTCTTATTTTAACATAAGAAAAATTTATTGTAGGTAATAATTGTGGGAATTTCAAGTAAGCTATAATATGTGTTATAATTGGTTGGTTTTTAAGCTTAGTCACGCGCATGCATTTACGGGGAATACATATTATGTTTGGTACCGCAGAATTTTGTGCATATGCAGAATATCGAAGTTGACTAAGTCCTGAGCTTGGGACCAAGCTATGGTTTGCATATAGGGAGGGTTTGCACTTAGGAGTGTAACTGTATTTATTTTTTATACAGTGCGGGACAGCATAATATATCCAATGCGCCAAATTTTAAAAAAAATTTCATGATAAAAATGGCATAAAAAAATATTAACCAATCAAATTTCTTAAAATTATATATACTTGTCAAATTTTAAATTTTAAATTGTAACTACTTTTTTAAAATCAAAAATTTTGAAAATCCCTTTTTCAGATTTGTTAATTAAATAAAAAACAATAAATTTGAAAGAGAAATTTTTATTTTAACTTGTTTTAAAAAAGTTATAACAAATTGGATGTTTTATGCTGTCCCGCACTGTATAAATTTTTTTGTATATATTTGTTTTTTATATAAATTTTTTTATATAATCTATATTATTTTTCAAATTTTTGATATAGTCAACTCTCTCAAAATCAATATTAGGACCCATGGGTCGATAGCATAGTGGTTGTGCTCCCGGGTCGCTAAGTCGCTCCAGTTGCAAGGTCGCCGGTTCAAGCCCCACCAGGAACATAAATCTATACAAGATCATGAGATGGATGGTTTGGACTAGGATGCAAGGACCACGATTGGTGACACACAGTGTTGGCATTGGACATATGTCCATCTAATTTTAACATGATTGGACTGGACTGGACATATGCTTGGACATAGTCCAGGTCCAATATGTCCAACTATTTACTAAAATTTTTAAAATTATTTATTATATAAGCTACAACAAAATTCTATTTAAATCTATATAATAAAAGAATTAAATTAATTTTAAATTGGTATAAGTTGTAATAGAATTCTATATAAAGTTGAGTAATAAAAGAATCCTATTTAATATATTACTTTAGAATTAACAATTATCAATAAGTTATACCAAAATTATAATATAATGCTTTAATTCTATTTTTGATAGATCATCTGGATTCTATCAAAGCCAGATTGAATTGCATTAGATTATATATATTTAAAGTTAGCATTTAAGCATATTCTTAGATTTGTTATTCAAGTTCTTTGACCAATCTGATTAAAAATCTCTAATCAGGATATCTAAATTTATTTGGATTAAAGGATCAATACAAATTGTCAAACTTAAATTGTGTTCTACTATAAAATATATGTAGTAATTTTATAATAATTAATATTACTACAGTATTAATTAAGCTGATTCTATTACAATTACAGAAATTAGTAGTTTTTTATATTGTATATTGCCAAAATAAGCCACCTCCAAAAATAAGCTACCCCTCTTTTGATCAATAAACTCAAAAGCATCTTTAACTCAAAAATAAGCAACTTCACAATTGATAAAGTTACTACATAGTAAAGTCCAAACTTTACTAAGCAAATCGATTAAAGCCACTTAAGTAAAACTTATTCAGGAGATTAAAATACATATACCCTGAAATTTTAAAAAATTTGATAACTTTTTATTAATTAACTTTTAATTTTTACATTCAGCAAAAAGATTAAAATTTTATTAACAACATATATTCATTGAATGTAAAAATTAAAGGTCAAATAATAAAAGGTGCACCTATTTTGATGAAACTTTTAGAATATGTGTAGTGAGTTCCCAAAAAAGTTTTTTTAAGAGCCAATAATTGATTTACATAGCAGAATTTAGACTTTACTATATAATGACTATTGGTGATTGACCAAAAATTGATTATATTTGAAAATAAGCTACATGGATTTTTTGTGTCCAAAATCATCCAAAAGAGGTAGCTAGTTAATCTTTAAATTGTTAAATTATTTGAATTTTATCTTTGTATAAAAGCATATTATAATAAATCAAGTATAATAGTACAAAATTTATAATTTAATTGGTCAATTGTCACATGATTATGTACTAATTTAATGTTATACAATGTCCAATGTCCAATCCCTTCTGGTCCAATGGATTGGACTGGACTGGACATGGGTGGTCCAATGTCCATGTCCAATGTCCAGCCCAACACTGGCGACACAGCTACATAGCATGTGTGATTTCTCGATTTGGATACTTCCAGTGAAACTCTAGTTGAATTTGGATACTTCCAGTGGAATTCCGGTTGAAGGCAAAGTTCCGATGAAATCCTCTGGTTAAATAAGGCCAGCTGGTTGTAAAACCGGTTGTGAATATCTACGAAGTACATCATATGACCTTAATAAAGAAAAGAGCTGCAGGATCTGGACCAAGGAACATCTGCTCTAATCTGAAGCAGAAGGATGACTGAAGCAAGGAACTGAAGTCTGCCTTAATAAGCTGGACGGAAAGTAGAATAGTCCTGCACCTCCTCCGGGACGAAAATTTCTGAAAGGACTGAATGGGTTTGGAAGTCGGAACGCAGGATGGACATGGTAAGAATAGGAAAGGGTCCGGCGGACCTGAGTACAGATTAGGGATGTATGAACGATTCTTAGATAGTTCGGTTAAATTAGGAAAATAGATTATCGAACATGTAATAATAAAAATTGATCTTAATAAATGAGCACCAAACCGCGCCCCTAGCATAGTGAACTAGGGTTAAAAAAAAATCAATATTAGTGCTTTATATAAACAAACAAAAATTTGATAGTCAAATACTTGATAAAGTTGGATATTAAATAATCAAAGATCAGATATATATATACATATATGTTCATATATACTCAATAAATAATTTGACTGTCAAGTTTTGTTTGATTGTTCCAATCACTAATCAATATGTATGGTGAACAGATTTTGTATTAGTTTTGAGAGGCTATTGGATTTGAACTATTGTTACAAGTAACTATAGCCTTCAATATAGTACTTGCAACACAGCACACAGCAACAGGGATTTTGTAAGGGTCAGAAAAGATATGAAGTGGTATTGAAGTGGAATATTACTTCACTAGAGCAGTTCAGTTTATATTTATTAAATAACAAGAGTATATTTATTGAGCAAAGATATATTTTATTTATTTAGAGAATAATATTCAAGAGATATAACTATTTTTAAGTCTGAGTCTAATATGTAGGAAGGTAGAAAAACTAGGGTTTATACAACTTTTGAAAAGCAATAAAGCAATAAAGCAATAAAACAATAAAACTATAAAACTATAAAATGATAAAACAATAAAACAATAAAACAATAAAGCAATAAAACTATAATCCAATAAAAAAATAAAGTAATAAAGTAATAAAGTGATAAAACAATAAAGTAATAAAACAATAAAACAATAAAACACTATAGAAACACTTAGAATTTTCTAGTGATTAAAATTTAGAAACCTGTTCTATAACACCATTACACGATTTACCATTTTAAATGAACCAATCAATTAGATTTTTTAAATTGAATTGGGTTCAAATGAACCCAGCTTTGACTCTGTAATGAATTCAAATTAACCCAGGTTGACTCATTTGCCCTGTAAGAAAAGTGGCATGTGGTGCGGTCCAAAATGGCACGGGAAAAACAACCATTACGTGCCTCCGCAAAAAATTTCACGTGCAAATCACGGTCCAAAGACCGTTCCTTCCCTGCAATTTCCGTAGAAAAACGTGCCAAAAATCCGTGGATTTTGGTTTAGTAAACTACTGCAAAATCCGGTCCATTTACTGTTCAAAATTTACGGGTGAACGTGCCAAAAATGGCACGGTGAAAAGAAACTATCCCGTACCTCACGTGTCAATCACGGTGCACTATCCCGTGCCTTTCCGTTATTTTAGTGAACGTGCCAAAATACGTGTATTTTGGCTTAGTAAACTGCTGCAAAATCCGGTCCATTTGCGGTCCAAAATTCACACTTTTCTGAATTGAGGTTGAATAACCTGAATGGGCCATTTGAACCTGAGTTGGGCTCGTCTGAATCCGAAATTTGTAGCTGGGTTGTTGAAATGAACACCATTTAAACCTGGTTCAATGAAGCGGTATAAGCTCATTTGAACCGGATTGAGTTCAAATGAATTAAGACTTATTTGAACTAAATTCAGGCTTAAATGAACCTGGAATGGATCATTTGTACCCGAGTATAGTGCAAATAAACCTGGAATGGGCTTATTGAACCTGAGATGAACCAAATCTTATTTAGAAAATCGAAAACTGGAATATAAGGATCGGATATCAGAAATGGCAGGTTGTCGGATTATCGGTTTTGACAGGATCGGTTTTTGAGAGGGGCAATTTTTTTTTATCGGAAATAAAAATTCGGTCGTTTTGACAAAAAAAATTTTTTTAAGTATTAATCTGATTGGAGACTGATTTAAAGGATTATACTCAGGACCTATCGATCAAATAACGGTTTTCTGTATAAAGTGGTATTTACAAATCGAAAATCGATTAATCGATTAGTTAATCGATTTCGCAATTAATCGATTGATAATTTTAAATCGATTACTGGATTAACGATTAATCGATTAACTGATTAATCGTTTGGTCAGTTAATCGCTTAGTTGACTAATCGACTAGTTGTTTTGTACGAGCAACATACTTTGATTTGGAAATTAGTAGCTAAACAATATATTCAAGCCATTTTGATATACCAACTAATCTAATCGATTAATTGACTAATCGATTAATCGATTAATAGATTAGTTGATTAATTAACTAATCGATTAATCGATTAGTTGAATATAATCAATTTTTTTTAAAAAAGTAATCGATTGCATTTTTTGGTTCGATTTGTAACACTAGTATCAAGTCCAGGACCGTTCTTTTAGATCCTAGGACCGGACCGGGCCGGATTTGCAAATATAAATACGTGATTTTCGTTTTGTATAACAATATAGACTAAAATTTCTGTGGTGTAACCATTTTCCATTGTTATTAGTCAGATCAGAATATTTGCGTGTTATAAACTCCTTAAATCAAAAAATGGCAGCAAAACATTTAGAACAACTTTCTGTTGATTACCTTGAACTTCTTAATGATAATGAAGATTTCAACGTAATCATTAATACTGGAGAACCACCAAACACAAAAGTATTCCGAGCACATTCTAATGTTTTAAGATATAGATCTTTATATTTTCGAGACAAATTAGAAAACATTAGTAAAGATGAAAATAATATCAAAACGATTAATTTAAAACATATACCCGTTCAACAATTTGAATTTATCATAAAGTAAGTTTAAGTTTTTTAATTATATGCATTATATTAGGTTTAAAGACTAATTTTAATACAAAATTTTTTATAAGATATATTTACGGAGGAGTAATTTTGATAGAAAATCAAGACACGTCATTCATTTTCGAACTTATGTTTATTGCATCAGAGATTCTTTTAGAGGAATTAGCTAAACATATTGAAAATCATTTAATTGAAACAAAAACTAATTGGCTTCGATCACATTTTACACGGATCTATCAAAAAAGTTTTCAAAATAATCATTTTCAAAGTTTACAAAAATGGTGTAACGATTTTTTAGTAAACTATCCAAATAAGATTTTTGATTCTGAAGATTTTACAACACTACAAGAAAATACATTAATTTCACTTATTAAACGAGATGATTTACAAATGGAAGAGATAAAAATTTGGAAATTTATTATTAAATGGGGGATTGCTCAAAATCCAGATTTATCATTAGATGGATCAGAAAATTGGACTAACGACAAATTTTTGGCATTAAAAAATACATTACAAAATTGTTTACCTCATGTTCGTTATTTTCAAATATCTGGTGACGATATTGTTGATCATGTACAACCGTACCACCAAATTTTAGATAGAAATCTTTGGAATGATATTATGAAAAGAGCTGTAAATCCAAATAGAGAAATTTCATCAATAATTCTTCCACCTCGTACAATTTTAACCGCGACATTATCAACACGTACCATGGAACCATTTTCAACAGTTATTAATGAAGCACATGCAGCCGAAATTGCAACATGGATTGATAAGAAAATTGAAATGTATTCGATAACAGATAATCCATATGAGTTTAAATTACTTTTTCGTGGTACTAGAGATAGTTTTACCGCTGATGAATTCTGGAGAGTATGCGATAAGCAAGCAAATACTGTTGTCATCATGAAAATTAAAGATACTGATGAAATTCTTGGTGGTTATAATCCTAAAAAATGGGATAATTCAACTGTTGGTTGGATAAAGTGCAAAGATAGCTTTATTTTTTCATTGAAAAATGGTACTATCAATTCCTCTATTTTAAGTCGTGTAAAAGATCCAAAATATGCAATTTGTTGTGGTTCTGAAAGTGATCTATGGTTTGGTTTCAATGATCTTGAAATGAATGATAATTTTAATCAATATGATGGTTGTTATTATATACAACTTTCATATGAAAAAGAAATTAGAAAGATGAGTGGTTATTTTTCAATAACAGAATTCGAAGTATTTCAAATTAAAAGAAAATAAAATTGTTGAATAGATTATTGTCCGGAGCGTAACGATAGACCAGAATTTGTATGTTATAGAGTAGTAGAGAGTAGTAGAGAGTAAGTAGAGTAGTAGAGAGGTGTAGTAGAGAGTAGTAGAGTAGTAGTAGAGTAGTAGAGTAGTAGTAGAGTAGTAGTAGAGAGTAGTAAATATATATGCTTGTCCGCACCTATCTTGATTTGATGATCACTAATTCATCTGTTCCTGACTGTCCTATATAAATAATTTTTAGCTCCAGACATTTAACAGTGACTGTTTTCTTAGTTTAAAATACATAAGAATCTCATATGAATTTCAGTAAATATATTTCTTAATACACATGTCGGGTTATAAATAAATTTATGGGACAGATTTTTTACAATTATTTTATCATGAACTTTGCTCTTAAGTTTAAGCATTTCCAATTTTAATTTAACATTTTGTTTGGTTCAGGATTTGTGATTGCATAAAATGGCATTTATCCGACACTTTTATACTTTTATTTCTAATTTCATTTCAACATGCCTTTATTTAATAATAATGAAATCTAATGTCAATTTGTGCTTAATTTTGTCGCCGCATGACCAGCGAATTGTTCAAATAGGTTGTATGACTGACGATGCCACGCGTACAAGATCATCGCATCAAGATGCCATGCCGTATTTTAATTAAATTAATTTGTAGCTAATTACGAAGTTTTTAATTACTTTTCCATGACATTTATAAAATCATCATAGTATACCATTGGGTTTGGGTCAAAATCCCGACAGGTCATAATCCCGACAAAAAAATCCCGTCAATCAAAAATCCCGACAATCAAAAAAAGAGTAACTTTACTATAAAATCAACTAAACCAAATCCTAGCCCAGGCGCTCACCCTAACCCTATCCTANAAATAGATGTAAATAATAATGGATTAACATGCGATTATAAATGATTTTTATGCTTATCTGCTATATCATGCAAATAAATTGAATCTGAGTTAGATAAGATGTAATAGTACTAAGTACGCAGGGTTGGGTCAAAATCCCGACAAACAAAATCCCGACAGGTCATAATCCCGACAAAAAAATCCCGACAATCAAAAATCCCGACAATCAAAAAAAGCTTTCATTGAGCAACTTTACTATAAAATCAACTAAACCAAACCATAGCCCAGGCGCTCACCCTAACCCTATCCTAGGCATTCACCTAACCCTAACCTAACTTAAATAAATTTAATGATTTTTTTGTTGTCGGGATTGTCGGGATTTTTATTGTCGGGATTTTTTGTCGGGATTATGACCTGTCGGGATTCTGTTTGTCGGGATTTTGACCCGCTCCCATACCATTAACTATAAAATCATTTTCGTTAGTTATATTTTAGGGTTAATTGTTAATGTAGGTATTTGATATAATTTAAATTTGTTAACTATAACCTAACTGGTATGTATTCTGTTCGAAATATGGTGGTTATGTTATTATTGATAAATGAATAGCTTGTCATTTATTTGCTAACATAAAGTCGAATGAATCATTTCCTAAATATTTGGGAACATATACAATTGAAATTATAATTTATTATGTATTGATAGTTTTTTTTTTTTTTTTTACAAATTTTAAAATTCCCTTTTACGGATAGCATTGTTTTCATACTTTACCTTGATACATTGATTTTCTTATCTTTATATATATCATTCTTCCGTCCTGAATGAACTGTGCGATGATTTTTTTCATAATTTTTAAACCATAATTCTTCATGTGAACACATTTTATAGTAAGGTAAGACAGGTTGGTTTCTTACACGTAAATATATAATATAGCCTGAAGTATTTGATTTGTTTAAATGGATTGAATACTGTATCAACTATGTTCGCGACGATCACATGTATATAGCATACAAAATTACACAAAAACTGGAAAATGTCAGAATGCGCCAAATCCTCCAGATTCACTAAATCCAATATTCAACCCAAGCCACAATCTACCTTTCAACAGTGTACAATTTCTAAATTTTGTACATATTGATCAACGCCGACGTGGCAAAGCCACGCCACGTAATCATTATACATAATTAACATAGAAATCATATTCATAATGTGCTGACTAATAGCATAGAAGTTATAAATACGATGCATTTTATCTTCTTCAAAATAAAACAGTTGAGAGTTGGAAGAACATTGAAAAATGTGTTTGTTCTACTAATCCCCCGATACGTGAAATTGTGATCCAGTCCCGTGACTCTACGTTGAGCTTTCTTCGGACCAAGTCTTTCCACGCTTTTTTCGAAGATTGCATTATTAATAGATTAGATAGAGTTTAGAGTGTTGTTTAGGTAGTATGAGTGTTATTGATATTCGTAAGATCATATTTCCCGATTTCGATTCTAGCACAATTCTTCACAACAGTGATGGTAAATGGCCTGGTCATTTCAAATAGCTTCAAATGATTCCGAAATGACCGGTCATCTCAATTTTGGGTCATTTTGCGACCAAATGACCATGGCCATTTAGAAATGACCGGGTCATTTAGTCATTGTGCATATAGAGTTTGTTAATTTTTCTACATAGATTGATCAACTTTAATTGCATAACGATAATAGGTTTCGAAGTATTTGTTGGCTCGGGCCCAAAGCCCAATAAAAGTTTATATGCCTGCACAACCTAGGAATTGAAATGATCGTTTGATCGAAATTTAAATGACCGCAAGTCATCAAATCGTGACAAGATCATCTTGGTTAAGTTCATTTAGGTCATAATCTTAGCTATATTTTAAAGTCTATATCTTATTTAAGTCAATTAATATTTATGTCTTAAGTTCGAAATGATATATGCAACTTATTTATTTCGAACTACTTTACTTAAAGACATAAATATATATTAATTGGCTTATTAAAATTTTGACTTTAATATATAGCTACGATTATCAATTATATTTTAATTTTGTTGGGTGGCCATTAGAATATTAATTAACATATGTTAAATGACCTTCTAGCTCATTTGGGCCTCGAAATGACTCAATGACTAATCATTTATCATTTAAGTCATTTTGGTCATTTACCATCACTGCTCATAACGTACGTACTGTAACTATTGATGGAAAACGAAACATAAAAAAAATTGTATTTTTTTCGAATACAGTTTAGCTTCAATCAATTAATATGGATGATTTTATGGATGTCACGTTGATATATAAAATTCTTTTACTATTAATTCTAGGCAAAAATGTTAATAGAGTTAAAATATTTAAGCAATGATTAAAAAAAAAAATGCAATTCTTAAAATCAAAGTACATAGAGCTGATGCAATGCAAATAGAAATCGTAAAATTCGTCATTATATCCTCATGTTCTCATGAGAACATACCTTTAGATTTGAGAACATTTGATATTCTGTAAATGTTTTCTATGAAAAAAAAAATTGAGAATATAATATTCGAAAACATGTTTACTATAAGTATAATTGAATTATGCAGATGGAATTAACAATTAGAAATCAACCGAAGTTCCGAAATTACCCGAAAATAAATGAACAGAAAAGACGAGAAAAGTTGGAACAAAAATTTGAATAAATTCTCGATATTTTTTGAAATAAGAAATTTTAAAAATTATGGATATAACTTTTACTGTTGATAAATTTCTGAGAATATTAAATTAAATAAATTTGTTCTCATGAAAACATAACTTTCAAAACAGATTTCATACACTACATGACACGCGTGCAAACTAGAAAAAAAGACGAAAATACAGGTATATTTAATATGACACTAATTTCAAATTGGTGGAAACGAATTTATAAATTTTTCTTATATCTCTAATTCTAAAATACTAACTCAAAATCTTTATTTTCACTAAGTTTCCTTGTGGAAGTTCGTATTTTTACGACTAATTAGAGTGCAACGTATAAAATCTGGCTGTTTGTTCTAAAATATAATTCTAAATTGAATATACGAACTCGAAAGTTAATGATAGTTTGGAATGAACGAAAGAGAAACATTAATAGATAGGAAAGCTTGTACTTTATATATTTATGTCACCAAGAAATCAATCTTGAAGCTTTGCTGCCACACCAGCCTCTCACAGCTTTTTATACAAATTAAGATTATACGTAGCAATTGTCATATATTATAAAAAGTTAATAGGTGATTCACCGCATTTGTAACAATGGCCCGTTTATTTATCTGCACATAAACATTTAAATGTTCTATCATAGTATATATGCACATGTTGCATCCATAGGTTTTAATACACTGCATCTGCACAGCCTATGACATAATGTACATGTACGCTAAGCCCATTACAATCATGAAATAAATGAAACACATCAAATAATTTATATACAACTAAGAGTAAACAAATTTATAAAATAATTATTAGGTCTGGACCTTTATGTACTGCAAAAAGTCTGTAATATTGATGAATATGAGTCCTCAATAGAATATCCAAGTTATTCTATTGGTGTAGCAAGTATGAAAATATTTATTATTAAAATTTATTATTTTGCAAACAAGAATTAGAAAAGGTATATATAAAACGATTTAATATCCTTATTAAAATTTCTTAGTATTAAAGAACTTAATTTATTATAATTAAATACGATAAAAAACATTATATTTATCATGGACTAGATTAAAAAAATAGGGTAAATAAAAAAAGTATTATAAAAAAAATTAATTTTTTTTTTTACTTAATTGAGAAGCCTTGAAAAAATAATTTCTATATTTTATATTATGAATAATTCAAATGCAACACTATATTATATCTATAAAAACATTGTATAAAAAAATTTCAATAAGAAGTATAATCTTATTTGAGCATTAAAAATAATTACTTGGTTTCGTTATTTATATCCTTTAATAAAGTTTCTAAACAATCAATTAAATCAGTTGTATCGTAATATGCTTCTTTTGGCATTCCAACTAATTTCAAAATACCATCTAAAATAATGAAAAATCGGAAAGGCCATGGAGAGTATAAATTTAAAAAAGTATCATCCATAGTATCAGCCAACACAGGAATTTCAAGTTGAGTTGATCTGACCATTTCACGTGCAGCAGCTAAACGATCTGCTAATGTTTGATGTTCATTTACGCCCAAACTATTTCCAATAGACCAAACATCACTTGCATGTGCTTCTCGAATTTGAATCATGTAAAAATCTGCATATGATCTATATCTCTTATATATGTCATTAAGCACATGAGATATGGATCTAAATAAAGGACAGGTATATGATCCACCAAGAAGAACAAGTGGCTTCCCTGGACGAATAAGTGTATGTAAGGGAATCAAAGGAATTGGCGTCGCAGATGATTCTAAGGAAACTAACGAACAATCTGGTGTTTGCATTCCTTCTGTGAGATTACCAATGCGAGAAATGTTATTGCGAACATATACTTGAGTGTTACTGAATACATGATTATCTAGATATTTTGTAATATATATATATGTATCAGCGTCAATGTCTTTAAACACAAAAAACAAATTTATTATAATAAAAAAATTTTGAATGTACCTTTATAAAGTTGTGAAGCATGTCGTAATAATTGTACTGCTTCATCTGAATAACCAAATTCTCTAACCAAATCATATTGCATCTGATTGGTGATATCAATCCAATCCCTGTTATCTCTGAGATCACTTCCTACATTACAATATTGTTGTTGAATTTCAGGTGACCACCTTCGTTTTTCCTCTTCACGTAATAGAGCCAATAAATCTTCTTTTTTTGTTGGAAGTATTGGAAAAATTGTTATTGATGAAGTGGAATCTTTTGATATGTCTGTTAATGTATCGTTGTTATCCAAGGGATTTATGAATTGAAAATTATGTCGTATATCATGAAGCAAATTGGATATTACAATACATTCGTTGCATAAATCATAATCCGGACATATTGAACATTTATATCTGTTAAAAGGAGAAAAAAGTTATAATTAGCGAAATTATATATATTTACAAATACTCATCATAGAAATTTTACAATAAAGTAGATTTATTAACCTTGCACCTTCCCAGTCAAAATTACCACAAAAATTACAGGAAATACCAGTGTTAATTCCACCTTGTAATATTTCTTCAGATGTTTGCATATATTGTGTAAGTGGTGGTAACGCATCAAAGTTTTTACGACCACTAGTTTCATGAAACATTCCACAACGATTTTTAAGTACAAGATGTAACGTATCTTCTATTTTGATATTATAATATTCTAAAGTATTTTCATCTTTCAATTCTCTACCAGCCCAAATAATACGTCCTTTATCAGCAGGAAAACCTTCCTTATCTTGAATTTTTAATTTAACAATATAAATGGTATCACCCTTTGTAACGTATAAATCTATAATTTGACCTGTTTGAGTTTTAACAAAGATCAAAAAATTATTTTCTATCGTTGATATAGGAATATTATCTATTAAAGATTCTTCTAAATTTTTATCAGTTTGATTTTCATCAATATCGTTTATTGCTTCAATTAAACCACCTTCCTAAAAAAAATTAAAATTTAAAAAAAAATTAATTACTTAACTTTTCATTAATAAGTATAATTTCTTAAATCTTTACCTTATGAACCTACCCTTACACCAATATTTTCAAACGTTTCTGAATTTAGTATCTCCTTATTGTGATATATTAGTTTATAGGATGATCCATCTCCGTGATTTTTTAATGTTTCTACCAATAATTCACCGGTAGTATGCGAAGTCACATTCGCTATATAGTTAGAACCCGGTATTATTTTAATACGGATAGGATAAACAGAAGGGCAAGAACGTTCTGAAGTTAAGCGCATTTTTTTTTTTTTTTTTTTTTTTATGGGATTATTTCTCGGTAAAAAATTTCCTATGAGCTCGTTATTCTCATGAGAAAATTTTTGATGAACGATTTAATAAATTGAAGCTTTTTTATAAAAACTCGATGTCATTATTTAATTTTCTTACGTAAAATTTTCCATATTAAGAAAAACCCAGCGCCGGTAATGACTATGAAAGTCAGTAACTTAAATGAATGAATTAATTTGTAATGGCGGTTACCATTACGTCATACGATCGGTTACACGTTGAATTATTTTTTAGAATTTTGAGACGGAGTTTCGGAGATTCAGACAATTGTTGTATTGTTCACATTATACTGTTATATATGCACAACATAAAAATTTGAAAGTCTTAAAACAGGATGATCGTTACGTATGTACCAAATAAATAAAATTTAAATGTTTTTCAAAACGTTCTTTTAATGATAATCATTGTATTTGCTTATCAAATATCGATAACGATAAGTATGGTTATCTAATTTTAATTTATTTTTATATACAGTACATACTGTACGTACGTATGTACAGTAACTCACAGTACTCAGATTTCTCCGCAACAGTTCTTGGCGCACTTAGTTGTGTCATCACGTAAGGTTTTCAACACTTTAATGAGGCGTCAAGGTTGTCACCTGAGATTTTTTTATTTAATTGTAGATACAATGTCATTTAGTATGAATAATACGTAATTACACACTATAATTTTAAGAAAAATCTTTATAGCATGAATTATTTACAAATAGAAAGACAATGTATAGTTAAAAATATATTAACGAAATTTTTAAGTGGAGATCGAAAAAAACTAGCGAATTAATTAGCTTTTAATTAATTGATAAAATTGGATTAAAAAAAAAAAATTTTATTTATAAAATATTCACAATAATATTTTTAATTCGTATTAACTAAAAATTTAATATCATTCGATTATTGCAGGTATCAACTGACGGCTCGTCATTTGAGGCGTACGCATGTACGTTCATCCCTATAACAAAAATGTTTAAACGCCTATGCCTGTTACAAATAAACATCAACAAAATTATTACGCAATAAACAATCTTTTTCAAATGGCGATAAGGTTAGTTGTACAGTAAAAACATTGACGAGCCAATATCAGTAAGGTCAGAAAAGGCTAAAACATGCTTGCTAACCGGATAAAATAATTTGAAGACATTGCGACAGAGCTTTGTGAATCTAACTAATTTGTATAACAAATATTGAGTATCTGATTAGATGATTGATTGTTTTATGTGCAATGACAGAATCACTGGATAAAATAGAAGCCATTTAAAGTTCAGGAAAAAATATTAATGAATTGGTGTTATTTAATATTATAGATGAAACATCTAGCTAATCCTTTTCTAACGCGTATGGGCTGTAGATTTATAACCAAATTTTGTATATTCATATTATCATATTATCGATTGTATGAATTTTGACTAGATTTAGAATCAACTTGTTGATAATGTTATTAACGTTAAGTTGAAAACGAAATTTTAATTTCACCAAATCGTTAAAGAATTTCGAACTAACTTAAAAATTATTCTCAATTTAAAATTAAAAGCGTTCAATTTAAACAGAAATAAACCACCACAAAGCTATTTATACATATATATTAAAATATTCATCTGGGAAACTAATGATTAAAATTAAAATCAGAACTTGATTAAGAATTTATTAGTGAAGATTAGTTTTTTCAACAACTTGGATTGAAAAAAAAAACCGCAATTCTTTAACGAGATTGTGAAACGTAACAATAGGGATGGTAAAAAACCCCCCGTTTAAAAACTTTTTTAAAATAGGTTTGATTTGTCCGAATACGTAGCGGTAGTTGAATCTGAATTTAAATCTATAGTATACATAATCTTCATTTGTTTTTTATTACGTAATAAAAAAAAAATACAGTCTACAATATTAAATTTTGGTTTAATTTATAAATAAAGTCTGAATTAAATTATATGTTGTGACAGGACATACTGGCAAATTTAATAATATATATTCCAAGATCGTAAGCTGAATGTTTTTTGGCCTAATAAAAAACTTTAATACGGAAATCATGTAATAAAATAAATGGTTTTACTACGTCGATTGATTGGTTTGCCATACGTACGTACCTGTCCTGTAACTCAGTCATTTCAGCAGCATAGAGCGATTTGACCAATAAAATTTTAAACCTCGGTTACTTTTGTTTTTTATGCTAAGTAGTCTATAATCTAATCTATACTCACAATCACATGATAAGATTGGTATTGTCATGGGGTGGACTGTCGTTTCGTTCTACGGAAATCTAGACACGACTTATATTATTTAGTGGCCTATCTTTTTTTATTTAATAATTCTAAAATAATTAAATCAAATTGTATAATAAAGAAAATTGCCAAGAATAAATCTCTGATTGTACAATCAGCATATTGATTAATAAAATTACTTTATATTAAAATTATAGCAAAAGTTTTTATTGCAAAAATAAAATTTTTAAATTTCAGAAGTCATTAATCTAAATTTACAAAGTCTTTAATATATAACTATTAATCCCAAACTCTGATCAAATATCAAATTATAGTTTAACTAAATAACATGTTTTATTCTAGTTTTATCCAAATAACAAATCTTATTCTAATTTTAACTATATACCGTATTCTGCCATAAATAAGCATATCCCACTTTTTAAATTTCAGATTAGCGGAATAACTTGGCTATGATACTGTTTACTGATAATGCGAAAATCCTCAGAAAGTGAAAAAAGACTTATCGAACAGCAGAAGTAAGAATGATTTTCTCTTCAGCACCATTTCTTTTCCACTGTGCTTGTGCTGATACTCATCTAAATATCTCATTACGATTTCCGCTAATCTGACATTTAAAATGATAGGGTAGTGGAGTGGGAATTAGTGCTTATTTACGGCAGAATACAGTAACTAATCAAAAATTAATTTCTAAAATTTTATTCTAACTTTAACTAAATACATAACTAAACTTATTTTTAATTTTTTTAAATTAACTTTTAAAACCCTTAATATTTTTAAATTGCATAGATTCCTTGGGCGATCATAGCATTTCTGCCATAAGTATCATATTACACTATAGTCATTTTTCAGATGACTAGCAGATTAGAAATTAAAAAAAATTTTATATAAAGGTTTTATAAAATTTATACAGTGCAGAACAGCATAAACCAATACTCTTTACACCAAATTTAAAATAAATACTTAATTTTGATTAGCTAATATAATCAATTAATATAATCAATTGTAATTGGTCAAAAATAACATATGAGTTTTTTTTATTATTAAATGCCAAATATTCAATTTCTTAGTAAACTTTAAATAATTAATATAACCAAAAATCTTTTCTAACCAAATTATAGTTTAGACTTAAAGCTACAAATTGGTTAAAATATTTTTTTAAAAAAATTTTTATTTTTAAGTTATATCAATTTTTGTAAATACATATAAAAAGGTATTGGTTTATAGTAGGCTTCCACAAAAATTACCCATGCGATTTTGGAATTTTTGAAGGCTATAAAACCAACATTGCACAATTGGTGCTTGAACCAAAATCGGTATGTGGAATTAGCATAATAAACCCGCTTTCGAAAAACATACTTCATCTATACCTCATGTGTGCTTGCTGCTAGTAGCAGGCCTTTAAAGTTAGACAGGTACGGGCCTGAGGGTCTGGGCCTGAGCCTGTCAAAAAAATACCCATCTGACTTTAAAGGCCTGCTACTAGCAGCAAGCGCACGTGAGGTATAAATGAAGCATGTTTTCTGACAGTGGGTTTATCATGCTAATTCCACATACCAATTTTGGTTCAAGTACCAATTGTGCAATATTGGTTTTATAGCCTTTAAAAATTCTGAAATCGCTTGGTTAATTTTTGCAGAAGCCTAGTTTATAGTATTCTGCACTAAATATAATTTTTTTTTAAAATCCCATCTGTTTATTGAAATATAGTGCAGGAAACCTTAACTCACCAATATAATAGATGACTTTAAAATCTATTAACTCTTTAA
Organism: Gigaspora rosea; assembly: GCA_003550325.1. Classification (NCBI taxonomy): domain Eukaryota; kingdom Fungi; phylum Glomeromycota; class Glomeromycetes; order Diversisporales; family Gigasporaceae; genus Gigaspora; species Gigaspora rosea. Next base: position 33,075 of record QKWP01002095.1, on the reverse strand, counting down.
AAAATTAAAATTTTAAAAAACTAACTAGTAATTTTGTTCTTTAAAACAAGTTCTATAAAATTACCAGTCAGATTTTAAAAATATAACCTCTATAAGAAGTTAATAGCTTTTAAAGTTAAATTATTTTTTATATTAAAAATAAAAATTGAAATGTATATGATTTTAAATTTGACCAATCAAAAACATTGATTTATATTATAAAAAAATTTTTGACCAATCAAAATTCAAATTTAATAATAAATTTTTATAAAAAATTTTTAATTAGATTTGTATTACCTATTATAGCAATTTTATTGGCTAATTAAGGTTACACTGCATATACAAAATTGAAATTAAACTTTCTTGCACCATATAAAAAATTTTTTTGAGATTTTCAAATTTTGATCTAGCTAGGTTACAAAACAATTGATTAACTTTTTATGATCTTAGTTAATTTTGAATTTTTTTAAATTTTGAATAAAAATAGGGAACTATTATTTCCACCCCTATTTTTGTTAATGCCACTCTATTTGGACTTCGGCCAACTTCCAATCTAAATCATGTGATCCAAGCCACAAAACATGGCTACATGACCAATCAAAATTTTGTCTAAAGCTACTTAGTAACACAAATTTGTGGTGTATAGATTGTGTAACCTCATTATCCAATCAAATTATAGTACTGAAATCATAAGATTTTAAAGAATTTTATAATAAAATTTTATAAAATCTTATAATTCACAAAATTTTACTAATTAATTCTAACATTATGTACTAATTAAATTGTTTAGCACCTAAAAATACATCAAATCAACAGTTTATTTTAATTTTACTTGAAATTTAGAGAATAGATGCATAATTTTGGATTTTTAATAAAAAAGTCAAATTCAAGTATCTTTTCTCCAAATTTCTAATAAAATAAAAATAATTATACTGTTGTATTTTTAGATGCTAAACAAGTCTACTTAGTGCATAAAGTTAGAATTAATTAATAAAATTTTGTTAATCATAAAATTTTACAGAATTTTATTAATAAAATTCTATAAAATCTTATTATTTACAAAATTTTACTAGTTAATTCTAACTTTATGCACTAAGTAAACTTGTTTGTATCTAAAAATAAATTAAATTGGCAAAACTGATTTATTTTACTTGAAATTTGGAGAAAAGATACTTAAATTTGACTTTTTGATCAAAAATCCAAAATTATGCATCTATTTTCCAAATATTAAGTAAAATAAAAACAATTCTGCCATTTTGATATATTTTTTAGATTTTTTACAAGTTTACTTAGTGCATAAAGTTAGAATTTATTAATAAAAATTTATGAATTATAAGATTTTATATTATTTTATTAATAAAATTCTATAAAATCTTATGATTAACAAAATTTTACTAATTAACTCTGACTTTATGCACTAAGGGGAGCGCTAGAAATCACCTGATTAGGGTTTCACTAAGTAGCTGACCCTCCTACCCCACACCTGATAATTTTTTCTAAGCATTTGATTGGTTAAAATTTAATAATATATATATATACTAAAAATTGGATAACTTTTGATATGCTGGTCTGTTTGGATAATCTGACTACAAAAATGTTCGTCTCAGTGAGACGATTTTAACAAGCCCAAAATCATCAAAATCCAATCACAGGATCCCAAGATTGTTCAACTTTTGTGTAATTTTAATAGTAATTTTTAAAATTACTAAGTAAATTTATCTTTTATATTCAGACTTTTTAGTCAAGTCTGAGTCTGGTCTGGGTCTGGTCCGAAGTCTGCAGACTGGTCTGAGTCCGAATATATTTATATGTATTTTTTGGCGCTGAACAAGTTTACTTAGTGCATTTTGTTAGAATTAATTAGTAAAATTTTATGAATCATAAGATTTTATAGAATTTTATTAATAAAATTCTATAAAATCTTATAATTCACAAATTTTTATTAATTAATTCTAACAAAATGCACTAAGTAAACTTGTTCAGCACCTAAAAATACATTAAATCGGCAGGGTTGTTTTTATTTTACTTGAAATTTGGAGAAAAGATGCATAATTTTGGATTTTTGATCAAAAAAGTCAAATTTAAGCATCTTTTCTCCAAATTTCAAGTAAAATAAAAACAATCCTGCCGATTTAATGTATTTTTAGGTGCTGAACAAGTTTACTTAGTGCATTTTGTTAGAATTAATTAGTAAAATTTTATGAATCATAAGATTTTATAGAATTTTATTAATAAAATTCTATAAAATCTTATAATTCACAAATTTTTATTAATTAATTCTAACAAAATGCACTAAGTAAACTTGTTCAGCACCTAAAAATACATTAAATCGGCAGGGTTGTTTTTATTTTACTTGAAATTTGGAGAAAAGATGCATAATTTTGGATTTTTGATCAAAAAAGTCAAATTTAAGCATCTTTTCTCCAAATTTCAAGTAAAATAAAAACAACCCTGCCGATTTAATGTATTTTTAGGTGCTGAACAAGTTTACTTAGTGCATTTTGTTAGAATTAATTAGTAAAATTTTATGAATCATAAGATTTTATAGAATTTTATTAATAAAATTCTATAAAATCTTATAATTCACAAATTTTTATTAATTAATTCTAACAAAATGCACTAAGTAAACTTGTTCAGCACCTAAAAATACATTAAATCGGCAGGGTTGTTTTTATTTTACTTGAAATTTGGAGAAAAGATGCATAATTTTGGATTTTTGATCAAAAAAGTCAAATTTAAGCATCTTTTCTCCAAATTTCAAGTAAAATAAAAACAACCCTGCCGATTTAATGTATTTTTAGGTGCTGAACAAGTTTACTTAGTGCATTATGTTAGAATTAATTAGTAAAATTTTATGAATCATAAGATTTTATAGAATTTTATTAATAAAATTCTATAAAATCTTATAATTCACAAATTTTTATTAATTAATTCTAACAAAATGCACTAAGTAAACTTGTTCAGCACCTAAAAATACATTAAATCAGCAGGGTTGTTTTTATTTTACTTGAAATTTGGAGAAAAGATGCATAATTTTGGATTTTTGATCAAAAAAGTCAAATTTAAGCATCTTTTCTTCAAATTTCAAGTAAAATAAAAACAAGACTGCCGATTTAATGTATTTTTAGGCTCTGAACAAGTTTACTTAGTGAATTAAGTTAGAATTAATTAGTAAAATTTTATGAATCATAAGATTTTATAGAATTTTATTAATAAAATTCTATAAAATCTTATGATTCATAAAATTTTACTAATTTATTCTAACAAAATACACTAAGTAAACTTGTTCAGTGCCAAATATACATATAATTATATTCAGACTCAGACAAGTCTGCAGATTTTGGACCAGACCCGGACCGGACTCATAGTTGAGTCTGGTCTGAAGTAAAGTTGGAAACCGAAAACTTTTTTGCTAAATCTGAAAGTTTCTGGTTTCAGATTATAGCTTCTAAAACCTCTTCCGAAACTCCAAAACCTCATCCAAAACCTGAAACCTTATCTGAAACCCCAAAACTATTTAAGATTAAATTTTTTTACAAAATATGCCATTGTAGAACGTGCTAACATGTTAGTACACAAATAGTTAAGTGCCGCCAAGAGAAAACATACATATTTATATGTAGGTTATATTTAAATTTGTATATTTCAGTTAGGGTGTTGACATTTATAGATAATATTTTAGAGGGTGGGGGTTAAACCAAATCTTACCTCATATAAAATTTTAGCCAATTAAATTTATGAAAATATTACCTGTAAGCCTCTATAGAAAATGGATATTAGGTAATAAATGTTGCAGATCATAATTTAAAATGAAATCTATATTCTATACTTAACCTTCTAGCCTTCTAAAACCTATTAATACTTGTTTATTATAATTTTTTTTTAAAACTAACCCTAACCCTAAACTCTAACCCTAAAAAATGTACCCCAAAAAAGTTTAGTTTTTGAGATTTTATACTATCATTTCATTTTAATCTGGATTTCATTATGATCTGTCACAATAAATATTAGTCCCTTATATTATTTATTAAATAATAAATCAATAAATTATAGAAAATTATATTTAAACCGTCCACTTAAGCAGGCAAATTTGCCTGCTTAAATAATTTGACGAAAATAAAGTATAAAAAAATTTTTTTATAGAAATTTCAATTCTAATTGGTTATAGTGACTTCAAAAAGCTTGAGCCACATACAGCATTCAACAGCCGCAGTGTGGCATACTCGAAATAATCCAAACAAAGAGCATAAATTCACACAAAAAGTGTAAAATATGCTAATTTAACCAAGCTTTTGAGTCACCTTATCTCTCTTGCATTATTTCAAAAAACCAATTCTGTAAAGTTGGTCATGAAGAACCTTTGGCCAACTTCAATGTTATATTATAAAAGGTACCTTTGCATGACGATCATGAAGATGTTATACAATTGTCACGTGAAAGTATCATTTTTACTATTAAATTTGATCGATCATATTAACAGTCAGCCATACTTAGACAATTTTGGAATATCATTGAGGAAATTTTGCAAAATAACAATCGTATGACAACTAGCACGTAGTGTTCTTTCATTCTAGTCAAGAAATTATGAGGGTGCAGCTTAATAAATTTTGAGAAATTGTACAATAATAGATCAAAAAAATTTAAGCAAGCAAATTTGCCTGCTAGATGGTTTAAGGGATAGTCAGGACCCCGGAATATACATAGATAGGTCAGGTTAATTAAAGGATTACTAAAAAAGGAAAAATCGGCAGTAAAAACTTCAAAAATAAGCAAAAATTACTATAAATAGAAAAGATCTGCAGAAAACCCCTCAAAAATAAGCAAACTTATACCTGACCTATCTATGTATATTTCAGGGTCCTGATAGTCAATTTGCTAATTAAAATTTAGGAGCAAGTATAATGTGTAGATTAATTTTATATAGCAAAAACAAAAGAATTTTTTACAAAATTGTTAAAATTGCTTCCAATCTAAAATTTTGTTTATGCTACTTTTTTTTTTTACAAAAAAAATTTCTTGCTAAATTTTACTATTAACCTTTACTCATTTATTTTGATTTTGCATTGTAAATTATAGGTGATAATCACCTTTGATAATTATTAGTTATTTTCTAAATTATAATATGTATAAATTATAAAGAATATTACCATACTAACCATAACTGGTAGTGATCGATTACTGGAATGCTTATAATTGATAACTTTGAAACATTCTAAATAACAGGATTAGATACTTTAAATAAAAATGTTCAGAACATTCAAAAACCCTATAAAAACTAAACTTGGGATTTCTATAACTTTACCTAACAGGACCTGAGCTATACATAGATAGGTGACAATTTTTTTTGCTTATTTTTAACTATTTTTGTAAATTATTTCTAAATTTAGGGATCGTTTAAAGCAGGGTGCAGTTATATGATTTTGACTTTTTAATTAAAGTTAGGGTAAGGGTTAGCGGCAGTTAGGGTTAAGAATAGTATTATAGTAAAATTGCCTTTCTGACATTTTTTGTTAATGCCCCAAGGTAGGTTTTGATACTCGTTTCTTGTATTTTTGCGTTTTTTCACTTTTTTTCTTCTTTGTTTCTTTGTCGGGCTGATCCGGGTTGATCAAAACAAACAAGTTGATTGGCGCCATATCACGTGATTGCACCCTGCTTTAAACAACCCCTAAATTTAGTAATATTAATGCTTATTTTTGTAGATCTTTTTCTATTTTTAAAAATATATAACAATTTTTTAAAATTGTCAGGGTCTTCACCTAACCCTAAAAATATCTAGAGGTGGTGATGATTACTACTGGTTATTTTTAGTAATTTTTTATTATAAGTTATATATTATAAAATTTTTAATATTTTGAATGTAGTTTTAGGGAGTTTCGGATTATAGTTTTCAGAGTTTGGGTTTTGGAGATTTCGTATTTTTTAAAAATCTGAAACTAGTTTCAGATTATACTAAAACCAAAACTAGTTTTGGATAGGTTTCGTTCCGTTGCCCAACCCTAGTTTGAAGTCTGAAATTAGTAAAATTTAGAGTCTGAGTCTGTTCTGGTCCTGGACCGGACTCGAACTGGACCTAGGAGTACTAGTCTCAATGAGACGAATCGAATGGTACCAAAATAATCTAATTCTGATCGATATGGCACATGGTATTTATCATAGAACTTAAGTGCACCAAATTAGACATATCTAATTATTAATTGTTTATAGAATACAAATCTTTGTTGGTCTTAGGATCTTGTGATTAGAATTTAGAAATTTTAGGCTTGTTAGAATCGTCTCACTGAGGCGAACATTTTGGTAGTTAAATCATCAAAAATGAACTGGTGGATCAAAAGTTATTCAATATTAAAAAATAATAATATATATAAATATATATTTATATATATTATATATATTATATTATATATGTCCTGATAATTGCTCTACCTCCCACCTACCTAAAAAATCAGGTGATAAATGGCGCTCCCTAAGTAAACTTGTTTAGCATTTAAAAATACACCAAATTGGCATGTCTATTTTCATTTTACTTGAAATTTGAAGAAAAGATGCTTAAATTTGACTTTTTTGATCAAAACTCAAAATTATGCATCTATTCTCTAAATATCAAGTAAAATAAAAATAAATCTGCCAATTTGGTATATTTTTAGGTGTTAAATATGTTTAATTAGTGCATAATATTAGAATTAATTAGTAAAATTCTGTGAATTATAAGATTTTATAGAAAATTTATTAATAAAATTATTTAAAATCTTATGATTCTGGTACTATAATTTGATTTGATAATAAGGTTATACAAATTATGCACCACAAATTTGTGTTACCAAGTAGATTTAGACAAAATTTTTATTAATCATGTGATCTTGTTTTATAGCTTGTATCACATGATTTAGGCCAGAAGTTAGGGCTGGAGACTAGATGGAATGGCATTAATAAAAATAGAGGTGGCAATAACAGTTCCCTAAAAATATAATAATTACTATTAAATTAAATTGAATAAATATTTTTTTAAATAATTATTAATTATACTATAGACTTTATGCTATACTAAATTTAGTTTATTCTAACTTTAACTAATTTTAATTATAATCTATTTACTATAGTACAAATAAAAAAAATTTTTAGTACAAATAGCAATTTTTTTATTTTTCTTTAAATTTATAAATTTTTAAAATTTAAATAAAAAAATTTTTTAAATTGAACTAGTAGTTACTAAGATATCTTTAGAAAAATTTTGTATATGGGCCTATAGCCTAGTGGTCTAGACACCTATATCCTACACTTAAAGTTCTTGGTTCAAGTTCTAGTAGATGAAAAATTCTAAAAATACTTATTTTAAACTTAGTGGAAGTTCATGTAAATTTTACTTAATTAATAGAAGTTTCTGGCAAAAAGGATTCTTTGTGAAAAAAAGTTGGAATAAGAAACACACAAAACCCCACAAAAACAGGTCTATGATACAAAGAACACTTCTAGTATATATAAAAAAAATCAAAATAAAATACTACAAATATAAAGAGAAATTAAAAGTAGCTATACTAGAAGATATAAAAAAGTGAAAGCAAGATGCACTGAGCTAGTAGTGAAAACATAACAAAGATATACAAAAACCAAAGTAGACATACTAACAGAAATTACTAATTACTTCAAATGAAAACTAGATGTAGTCTAGTACTTTAAACCCTAGTTGGAAGTAATTTTAATTATACAATATAGCCTATACTTTACTATTATACAGGAGTCTCTTTATATAACAGTGGCTTGTATACTGAAGCTATAAAGATATTAATTAGAAAGGTAAAATACTATAGAAATATTCAAAATTCTAGTAGTAGTAAAAATTGAGGTCCTATTATAGGTAAGGTGCTATATAGATACAAGGTTACTTAGTAATAGGAAATTTGGTGCCCCTTGTTCATCAAATAGAAAGTAAATCAAGCAATGATTTATAAATACTATAAATAATCTTTGATCACCTATAGGGTTCCTCAAATTCAAATCAAATCAAATATTGGATCAATTTGAATTTGATCAAATCAAATTGGCCCTGATTTGAATTTGATTTGATTTAAATATTTGAATTTGAATTTAATTTGAATTTGAATTTTTAATAGTAATTTTTAAATCAAATCAAATATTTGTCAAATCAAATCAAATTTGACCATATTTGAATTTGATCAAATCAAATATAGTCAAATTTGAATTTGAATTTGATCAAATATTTGATTCAAATATTTGAAGATCAAATCAAAGTTCGGAACCCTAACCATATGTGTCTGAAATTAAGCTATCTTTTTTGGCCAAAAAATTACACAAAAAATCGTAAAATAGCTTATTTTCAAAATATTGAGTTTTTTGAAAAAATTAAAAAACGTACTAATAAAAAATTGACTATATATCACCAAATTTTTACTATAGGTGTATTTTGATGCACTAAACAACTTTACTTAATTGAACCTTTAAAGTTTACTTAGTAAAAAAAAGTTTTATATATAGCAACTGCTAATGAATTTTTTAAGATTTTTAAAAAAAATCAAGTGGGTAGTTTATTTTAGGTAGTAGCTTATTTTCAGACATATACAGTAGTATTTTTAAACTTTCTTAAATAAAATATATTAAATATATAGGTACTGCTATTTATACTATAATAAACACTAATTGCAACAAGGAAGCAATCCTATTATTTGTAGATCAGTTATACAAGTTTTTTTAAATTGTTTTATAATGCTTTTTTAAAAGTTTATATAACTTAATTCTGCTATAAAAAGTCTTTTAAACAAACTTGAAGCACTTGAGCTATACTACAATATATTTCTTTAATTCTGGTTAATTCCATACTATTATATTGCTATCTTTTAATAAAGTTACATTTAAAAAGTATATAGTTCAAAGTATAAGAGGAGCACTATTTATCAGCTGATTTTTTAGGGGTAGGAGTAAAGCAATTATCAGGTCCTATATATAATATAATATATATAATATATATAAATATATATTTATATATATAAATTATATATATAATTTTTAATATTAAATAATTTTTGATCCAATACTCTATTTTTGATGATTTAACCACTGAAATGTTCCTCAGTGAGATGATTCTAACAAGCCCAAAATCATTAAATTCTAATCACAGGATTCCAAGATCAACAAAGATTTGTATTCTATAAACAATTAATAATTAAATTAAAGTTTTATATGGGCCAATTTAAGGAATTGCTAATAACTTTTGATCTATGGGTCCATTTTGGATAATTTAACTACCAAAATGTTCGGCTCAATGAGACGATTCTAACAAGCTCAAAATCACTAAAATCCAATCACAGAATCCTGTGATTGATCAAATTATGTAGGATTTTAATAGTATTTTTAGAATTACTATGTAAAAATATTTAATAGTGAATAACTTTGAACTACTAGTCCAATCTGGATGATTTAACCACCAAAATGTTCATCTTAATAAGACACTTCTAAAGAACCCAAAACCATTAAAATTTAATCACAGGATTACAAGATCGTTAAAAATAAGTGTAATGGCTTATCAACAAATCTAATAGACTACCACATATAAAAAACCCATTAGATTTGTAGATAAGCCGTTATACTAATTTTTAACTATCCTGTAATCCTGTGATTAGATTTTAATGATTTTGGGCTTGTTAGAGTCATCTTATTGAGACGAACATTTTGGTGGTTAAATCGTCCACAACGGACTAGTGGTTCAAGAGTTATTCACTGTTAAAGATAGGGTTCCTCAAATTCAAATCAAATTAAATATTGGATGAATTTGAATTTGATCAAATCAAATTGACCCTGATTTGAATTAGATTTGTTTCAAATATTTGAATTTGAATTTGATTTGGATTTGAATTTTTAATAGTAATTTTCAAATCAAATCAAATATTTTCAAATCAAATCAAATTTGGCTATATTTGAATTTGATCAAATCAAATATAGTCAAATTTATTTGATCAAATATTTGATTCAAATATTTGAAGATCAAATCAAATTGCGGAACCCTAGTTAAAGATATTTATATATTTCTTACAAAATTTGATTGATTATGGGATCCTGTAATTGGATTTTAGTAATTTTTGGCTTGTTAGAATCGTCTCATTGAGATGAACATTTTGGTAGTTAAATTATCCAAAATGGGCCAGTAGATCAAAAGTTATTAGCAATTCCTTAAATATGTATAATATTTAATTATATATGATACAAATCTTTGTCAATCATGGGATCCTGTAATTAGAATTTAATGATTTTGGACTCATTAGAATTGTCTCAATAAGATGAACATTTTGGTAGCTAAATCATCCAAAATGGACTGGTGGATCAAAAGTTATTTAATATTAAAAAAATTTACTTAGTAATTTTATAAATTACTATTAAAATTACACAAAAGTTGATCGATCTTGGGATCCTGTGATTAGGGATGTTATGGTCCGTCCTGGTCTGGTCTCGGTTCAAAAGACCGGGTCCGAGCAGCGGACCACAAACTGGACCAAATTTCATAAACCGGTCCATTGACTGGTGTTATTTTAGTCCGGTTCAAGGACCGGTCTACCTGCAACCAATAGGATTGATATCATAACACACGAATTGAGATTTCGAATGAACTATATTATTATACAGTATAATGTTTTTTTTATATAAATAAAAAAAGATAATTGTTATCCTGTTTGGGTTGTCAGGACCAGTAAATTTTTTAACCTTAATTCAGTTTTTAGCAATTAAAGGTTATACAAGTTACTCTCATTATAATGAACTCTCGATATAGTGAAGACTAATTAAAATCTTGATATAGTGAAGTTAAGCTCAAATCCAGCTTATATAAAATTCTCTCGATATAGTAAATATACTAATAAAACTCTCGATATAATGAATTTTTTAAAAATTTTTATTAATGGAACGGATCACTTCACTATAACGAGAGTGACTTGTATACGAAAACCAATTCCAGTAAATTGACTTCGCTAAAGAATGTGATTGCAATATTATTTTAGAACAAGTTTAGTTTGGCCTCAATCGCATAGTTATGTATTTAAAATAATGTATAAAATATATATTACAGATGGACCGATCCGGACTGGACCCAATTTATGGACCGTGGACTGCTTAGACTAGTCCATAAGACTGGTTCAGATCGCGGTCCTTGCTGGACCGTAACATCCCTACCTGTAATTGGATTTGGATAATTTTGGGCTTGTTAGAATCGTCTCATTGAGATAAACATTTTAGTAGTTAAAATCATCCAAAACAAACTTGAGATCACAAGTTATTCAATATTTAATATCATATAAATAGAAAAATTATCAGATGGGGGGTGGGGGTCAGCCACTTAGTGAAATCCTAATTAGCTAATAAATGACGCTCCTCTAAACCTACTAAATTGACTAAATTGTGTATATAAAATAAAGAGAAAAAAGATAAAACCAAAAGGTAACAATTTAGTGAAAGTAAACAGTATATAAGCTTTTTTAAGTTTATTTAATTATTATTATATATACTATATATATAGAAATGTTCCAATTAGTAAATTATATAATAACTAACTATATAAAACTTTTTTAGTATTGTTTAGATTATAATAAGAATTGATGTATAATTATCTATGCATTTATTGTATTAATATCTTTTTTTATTAATAATACTAGCTATATTATAAAAATTATATGTGTTTTAGATTAGATATAAGTAGATAATATCAAAAATTATAGAAATTTTTATTATAGCATATAGTAAAAATTAGTTAATTTAGTTAGAGCGCTAATATTTATTACCTAATATTCATTTACTATAGGGGCTTACTCCTTCCCCCAGGTAAGATCTATAAATAGAATTTTAGCCAATCAAATTTAACTAAGGTAAGATTTTTCTTGATCCCCCACCCTCTAAAATATTACCTAATAAATGTTAGTGCCTTTATTATATAAGTAAATTAATAAAAAACCATATTTGTACATTGCAATAGTATTTAAAAATTAATTTAAATTTAAGAATTTTGCTAATTTACCCTGGGTGATATAACCTGATCATATAAAAGTGATTAACCAATTATATTTATTTGTAAATTTATAAGTAAAAATATAACGCATAATAAAGATAAGCAATAATAACAATACTGCATTTATTATAGCTGCTTATTTTATTTATAGTTTAGAACATTAAATACTGTACCACATAAGTACGTATTATGCATTTATATAATATATTCTATAGTCCGGTGCATAAAGATTTGTACTTTAAATATCTCTAATTCAAATATTTTTTGTACAAATTAATTTTTGATTTTTTTAATTTAATATACTTATTAGGTTACCGGATTAATAAAAATAAAATTATTTTGATTATTTTATTAATAAAATAAAAAAATTTATTAATATAACTTTTTTTAACAATATTTACTATATAATTTACTATAGTAATCTATAGTAATTTATATATACGCGTATATAGTAAAAAAAATCAAATTACTTTACTTTAAAGCTTAATTTCTTTACAACTAGTGATTCAATTTTGCTCAAATTTTAACTATATCTTTATCATATGCACATTAATGCACTTGCGTAGTACAAGCTCATAGAACTGCATATTGGTTGCGAAAATATTTAAAATATCTTTTTTTAAAAAATAATTTTCCTTTTTTTCTTGAATACAGCAAATTGTACATGCAAAATTACTAAATAAAACAATGTTAAAACAATAAAAATAATATAATAAGTTAGATTAAAACCTATTTTATTTGATATTAAAAAATTTTTAATAATTAATCAAAAATATAAAAACTTTTACTAAGAGTTAAAATTATAAAACTTTTTGAGATACAAATCTTTATGCACTGGACCATATTAATATACTAATTTAGGCAAGTTGAAGCATAATGACCTGCAAATACTGTACTATTATTATGCATTATATATAATACGTTCTATTAATATACTTATTTGGGCAAATTGGAACATAATAACCTGCTTGCTTGTATTTATGGCAGTGTCTAACACGTTTTGAATTACTTTTCAATTTATCATTGTTACATATGATTTGATCAACTGTATTATCTTGATGAACCTGTGCTTTTTTCTTTAATGGTACTTCGCCACCTGATTTATAATGGTTGGGTTGCCATCCTTTATGCTATACATGTATTGGATCTTTGACAATTAAATTTTTGACATTATTAATATTCTCTTATTGTTTATCTAAATCACTTTTCATTGTTTCAATAAATCAGCCTAGATAATTAATGAATTCATCAACTTTATTCGCCTAAATTGCATAGTCAAGTGCCTTCTTCGCATAACCTATCCCAAAACCATATTCTTGTTTAGAGTTTCATTTTTGCTTAACACAAGCCGTTTTTCTAATATTTGTAAGGCAGTTAAATTGTAATGGTTGACAAGAAAGCTGATCCAATTTGCTTTCGACAATTTGATACATTGTCATTAAATGATAGATTTGTTGATTAACACTAGCTTTTCTCTCATTATACTATCATTGTGGAATGAAAGTAATATGAAAGCATGCATTTTCAAAGTATAATATGATTTTAAAAAAGTGTTTACAGACAATGCCCCGGTTAATTAACCAAAGACAAGTGCACAAATAAGAACTGTCATCGAACAAAATAACATACTAGAGCATTGTCTGTAGAGATCGATGCCTAGTTACTTTTTATATTTCTAGTATATTCTAATTCGATACATAGCTGACTGATGAAAAAAAATGCTTGTAGCTGATCATAGTTGTCTTCTCTACATACTTCTGACTCACAAAAATCGTTCGTAGGCTAAAAAAAAAATCAATATATAATACTAACTATTGGCTATTGACTTAAATAATAGTATTTTCACCTCTAATAATGAAGTCCAATCATCGACTAAAAAAGCATTATAGCAAAGCGATTGTGATATCTGGTCACATTGTTTTTGGAATATTTGCAGAGAAGATAATTGCACAACAGCTTATTTAATTCAGAAAATATTTCTCTATTACATTAGGTATCCACTTGTTGGAACTTTATTTCTATATTCACTAACCATCACTTTTTTGTGCTTGTTTGTCAAACGTAGCTTGGTTATCATTCACAATATCGACTAATCGCAAACTTTAACTAAGCTTTTTCTTGATTACTTTATTTGAATTTTTAGCCCTTTGTGTACTTTGTATTCCTGCATCAAAATATCTATTTACTGTATAACTATCCCAACTATTTTTGCAGGGATACAAAGTATATATAAGATATCGTTCACATGTAGGCAGGGTTGGCATATTTATCCATTGGAGTGAATGGAGAACAACTCTACTGGCATCACTTTATTGCTCTATTGAGAATAATTTGCGAATGGAGCCAATGGAGGCCAACTAGCTTATAATATAGTATTTGTTTATAACTAATATCTAATTTCATTGGCTCCATTGGCTCCATTGGTTCCATTGGTTTTATTGGCTCCATTGGTTTGCAATTTTTTCAATAGAGTATATCCATTGCCAACCCTGCATATAGGGTACTCCTCAATAATTTTTTCTCATTTAAGTTCGAATTGTTTTTGGCAAAGAGAATTATGCATTTCAAAGAATTTAGACTAAAACAATTCGAACTGATTAGGGCAGTGTCATTAATCACCTAATTATTTTTTATCAGAGGCCTACCCCTCTCCCTCTTTCTCAATATATAAATAGTCAGGTTCTTATATATAATTTCAACTTTTTTTACCCCCCTCCCCCCCTAAAAAACACCTGATTTTTGTTACTCCCCTTACCTAACTTCCCTTTTAGTTATTTCCTTAAATTTAAACCAATATGGAATATGCAATGGAAGAGTTTGGTTTCTGGATAATTATTTTGTATTGTGATATTAATGCGAGATCACATCTAAATATAAGACACTAGGAGTAACAGAACATGCTTCCTTTAGTTTATTTAAAACCCAAAAAAATATAGTCTCAGTTTTATCTTTGAGAAGTGCCGCTACTACTATTAAATTTTTTAAAATTATTGTCTATGACCGTAACTATCAACAATATTATATCAAACTGATTAGTTTGGACATAGTATCAATAAGTATGACATCACAAAATTGTTCATAAAGCAAGTATTTGCCCTGGTGACATTCAAAACAATCCCATCAATCTTTTTTTATCAAGATCAAATTTTGGTTTCACTACTCACATTGGATCATTCTCTTTTTTAAGATATAGATTAGTTAAGGTTTGATAAGCATCATTTTTTGAGGTTTTAATTGCTTTTTATTACATTGTATTGCATTGCTCAAATCTTTTTTATTAATCTTTTTACCAGGAAACAATGCAGTAAGTAGGTTGTATTGCATTGATAAATCTAACCTCCCATGAATTGTCCAGAACTCAATTTTTTCTATTATTTTATCAGTCAAACAACAAAATTTCAGTGCAATTTCAGTAATAAAGGAATTTATAGAATGGTTATGATTGTCTTCAACACTATTTACTCTAACTCCAAGTGTTGTTTTGGGAAACAACATATTAACATGCCAAGGGCAACCTATCATTCTTGAATCTTTATCCCTCTATTTTCAGTAATATAACCTTTTCATTTTGGTGTTCACATGCATAAGAGCATTCAAAAGTGCAACAATATATTATACTTTTATTGGCTGAATCAGAAATGCAATTTCGTTTATGAAAGCAAAATCTTTCATATTTTGCATAGTCCTCAAGGTATGCTTCAGCAATCTTCTATGTTTCAAATACCATACCTCTTTTAATTTTAGCTTGTCAATATTAGAATCTTCATGATCAGTATTTTCTTTTTTCTTATTGACTTTGAAATTGTTTGTCTCAATTAATTCATCTTTATATTGAAATAAGAGACTTGAATTATCTTCAACCAGAGGATAGTAATCATCATGCTAAAATAAGAGATTTGAATTGTCTTCAAGCCAAGGATAATAATCAAAAATAAACTTGTATCAAGATTAGATTCCATTTGAATTATGAATGTGATGAAAAAAATGCGAGATCAGATATAGATAAGCAATTTGAATAAAGAACAGGCAAAAAAAAGAAGATACGTTCAAAATAGAAAGCAAGTGGTTATGGTATAAGTATAATTTAGGCAAGAAAGGTATGGTCAACCAAGCACAAAGAAAGAGCAGAATCAAAATATAATTGCAAAATGAACAGGCTGATAAATAAAAAAAAGCGATCAAAATCTTCTTAGATCAAAATAAAGTAAGTAGGTTGATGATTTGTATATATAGTAGACAAAAAGGTGATCAAAACAATGGTGTAAAGGATCAAGTAAATAGCACAACAAAATAAAAGAACCAAATTAGCAAAAAAAGTGTGATCAAAATAGGTTAAATAGAAAATTGTGATTAAAATAAAGCTGTGAACAAGCAAATATAGTAAGAAATCAAAGTGATACAATATTCAAAAAAATAGTGCAACAACCAAATGGGCAAGAAAAAGTGTGATCAAGGCAAAATTACAAGAATTAAAATATATATAGTCATAGTTGTGATATGCGATTATATCATGTCTATCAAAATACAGATTAAATGTTATTAGTTTAACTGTGGGTTAAATTTTTTTTATTGATAACTAGTAGTTAATTTTTTTTATTGATAACTAGTAGTTAAATTTTATAATAATCACTAGGGGTTAAAATTAGAATAAAAAATTTTTTAGCAAATTTGATTAAATAGTTGTCAAAATATTTTAATTTAAAAATTAAAAAAATTTTACTAAAAATGATTTGTCCCTTTTTTACTAACTCACCTCCATATACTAAAATTGTATACAATTTTATTAGCTTATATAGAACATATATAGAAAATTTAATGAATTTTTATTTTTGGATTTGACCAAAAATCAATTTTTAGATTTTTCTAAATTTATTAAAAAATTCACTAAAAATTATACTTGTTTTAGATTAGCTTAAAATTTTGCCTATATGTAGTATGATATTGTGCTAATATTGTACAGTATAAAAAAGAAAAAGGCTAGTTTGTATAACAAATTAATATAATAATATGTATCCTTTTTCTTTTCTAACAATAGATAGTCATAAAAAGTTAATAAAAGATAAAAGGGTGCAATAAATCATAGTTACTAGTAAGGTAATTCAGTTTGCACTATCACAGCAGCTATTGGGTGCAGCAAATCTGTAGTGCAAAATATTATTCAAGAATTTTGTCAGATGAGAGCAAAGGCAAAAAAAGGCCCAGACATTCTAAAAAGGCATGTGTTGATGTACAATCTGGATATTATTATAAGCTAATTATATGCATATCTAATCAGGTTGCTACTTGCATTAAAGCAAAAGAGACCTATAAACTATTAAAATAGTAATATTTTTTTTGTAAAAAATATATACAGTATATAAATAAATAAAAAATTAAATTTGGATTTTTGGTCAAATGAAAAAACTATATTTATAGTTTTTTTATATAACTTCTATATAATCTAATTAAATTACACAAAAATTTAGTATATTACTGTATATGACTAAAAATAAGCTACTACTTAAAATAAGTTATTCTCTGATTTTTTTTAAAAATTTTAAAAAATTTGTTATCAGTTGCTATATATAAAAGTCTAAATTTTACTAAGTAAACCTCAAAAGATCGATAAGTAAAATTGTTCAGGACATCAAAATATACTTATAGTAAAAATTTGGTGTTTTTGAACACTATTTATTAGTATATTTTTCAATATTTTTAAAAAACTCAATATTTTGAAAATAATATTTTTTTGTGTAATTTTTTGGCTAAAAAAGGTAGTTTATTTTTATACACATACAGTATATTTTAGGATCTACCAAGTATGTTGTTACAGTAAGGAGGCCTTCTTTTACTCCTTACTATAACAATAACATGGCTACAGGGATCCTTTATCAGTTTATAGCAGTGTTCAAGAGGTAGATATAATTCCTTAGTCTGTAAGAAATTATACTCTTCTCTAAGGGCAGTTCATGATAGTATTCAATAAAGAATTATCAATTTTTACTATTACTTGATAATAAACTTGGTGTTATTAAGATAAATAGTTTCTTTATTAATAATCTAAGATAGGGCTATCCTTAGGTTTCTGTTTCTAAGAAATCCCAGTACAAGATGTATATTAAGTATAAGAGAAGTGGGGTGTCTTGGTCTAGTTTGACTAAGGGAAATTCTGTGNGTGTTATTAAGATAAATAGTTTCTTTATTAATAATCTAAGATAGGGCTATCCTTAGGTTTCTGTTTCTAAGAAATCCCAGTACAAGATGTATAATATATAGAAGGAGAAGTGGGGTGTCTTGGTCTAGTTTGGCTAAGGGAAATTCTGTGTTTTTAAATACATTTTAGAATAAGCGTTATAAGCATTGATTTACAATGATAAACACTATAATCTACAAGAGCAATATAAGCGTTATAAATGGTATAAGCGCTATTAGTTTCATAAGCATCATAAGTGGTATAAGCACTATAAGTGTCATAAGCGTTATAAGCGGTATAAGCGCTATAAGCATTATAAGTGTTATAGTCGTTATAAGCGTTATAATTAGTATAAGCATTATAAGCAATATAAGCATTATAAGTGGTATTAACTATTCTAAGTATTTAACTTCTCAAGATAATAATATAATACAATATAATAATGAAATATAATAATAAAAATGAAATAATAAAATAATAAGATAATATAATAAACTATCGTTCTATAACAATATATATAAAATTTGTGCTATTTACTTATTTGATCCTGAGTAATAAATTTTTAAAAAAAGTATACAATAATGTGGTAGGCCACTATATTTTTTATTTTTTAAATATTGTTTATTTTTAAAATCATTAATTTAATTGGTTATCACTTATTGGAGCATTTTGTAAATGATTAGTAGTTTGTATAATTATAGTTACATGCTAAAATCAAACTTTCTATGTGTCTATTGTGAGATTGTAACTAAAGCGGGCTAAAATTTATATATAGTATATATAATTAAATAAAAAAATTAAGGTAACTATAGTGAGATTGTGACTAATATGAATAAGACTATTGCAAAGTTATTGTATAACCAAGCACTGTCTCTTTTGTTACTAATTGTACTATGGATTTTGCTTTCATCAAAGATATTTCTACAAGTTCTTGATCAAATTTGATGAAAATTTTTTTATTTAAATTTTATAAATTTGTAGAATTAAATAAAAAAATTATCATTAAATTTGGTCAAGTACTTATAGAGATATCTTTGATAAAAGTTTATATAAACAATTTTAGTATAGCTTTTTTGTTATATATGTTTTTAGAAGTAGAACTATGAGTTTTTGACCAAATTCAATGAATATTTTTTATTCAATTTATACAATCAGCAGAATTAAAATAAAAAAATTTTTATTGAATTTGGTCAAGAACTTATAGAAATATCTTTAATGAAATTTCTTATAAACAATTTTGGCACAACTTTTTTGTGATTATGTTTTTGAAAATAAAAAAAATTTTATCAAAGATATCTTTTTAAGTACTTGACCAAATTTGATAAAAAGTTTTTTATTTAAATTCTATGGATTTAAAAAATTAAAATAAAAAAATTTTATTGAATTTGGTTAAGAACTCGTATAGATATCTTTGATGAAAGTTTTTATAATCAATTTTAGTACAGCTTCTTTCTTATATATATTTTTAGAAGTAGAAAACTTTCATTGAAAATATTTTGCAAGTTCTTGACCAAATTTAATAAATTTTTTTATAGGGCGAATCTATTTGTAACCGTGGTTACAGTTCCGAGCCAATCAAATTGCTAGATTAGGTATGACAAAAAAATTCAAAAATTACAAATCGCAATAACTTCAAATTGTGCCTATGAAACCAATATTTTTTCTAGCTAAAAATGCTTTTTAAGGTGTTTTATTATATAATAAACCTTCTTCTAACTCTAAAACTAACCCTAACTCTAATCTGGTTACTGTCACCACCGGTGACAAGCACATTTTTTCTTAATTATATAGATATTTAGAATTAAAATAAAAAATTTTTTATTAAATTTGGTCAAGAACTCATAGAAATATCTTCAATGAAATTCTTGTAAACAATTTTGGTGCAACTTTTTTGTGATTATGTTTTTGGAAATAAAAAAAAATTATCAAAAATATCTCTATAAGTTTTTGACTAAATTTAATCAAAATTTTTATTTAAATTCTATGGATGATTTGTAAAATTAAAATAAAAAAATTTCATCAAATTTTTCAAGAACTCATATAGATATCTTTAATAAAAGTTCCTGTAAACAATTTTAGTGCAGCTGCTTTGTTATATATATTTTTAGAAGTAGAAAATTTAAATTCAAAATATTTTTGTGAGTTCTTGATCAAATTCAATAAAATATTTTTATTTTAATTATACAAATCTGTATAATTAAAATAAAAAATTTTTTATTGAATTTGGCTAAGAACTCATAGAGATATCTTTGATAAATTTCTTGTAAACAATTTTAGCACAGCTTTTTTGTAAAGAGTTAAATATATATCGCACCCCTGTTATAAGCTTATATATCACTTATGGGTGTAATACCACTATATATCACACATTATAAAAAGTTATTAAAAACTATTTACAGCGTCCAAAACATTTATAACCCGAGCTTCCGGACCTAAATAATTTTGCCAAATTTAGGAGTCGTCTAAAGCCATGTACCCACGTAACATTTTAGTGTAAATTAACCAAACGGAGTCGCAAAATTTTGCTTACATGGATCAGTCTAAAGAAATCAAAAAAAACAAAAAAAACACAAGAGCATAAAAACGGTATTCTAAACCTATCTTGGGCCATTAATAAAAAATGTCGGGAAGGTAATTTTACCTATATTGATTCTAACTCTAACCCGACCCTAATGCTAAACAGTCTCTGATACGAATTTTAACTAAAATTTCAAAAAATTATATAGGTACATAGCTTTAGCCATCCACTAAATTTAATATATTTTACTAATAAATCTGCTAAACCAATGTATTAAGTAATTGCTAGTATTAATGCTTCACAGGTTCGATTTGACCAAACCATCAGATTGGCTTAGATTACATAAAATACTAAATAGTAGTTCATTATGCATAACATTATAAAAATTTTATCACTATATGCACTCTTTCTATACTAAAATAGCCACACTTAAAGAAAATATAGCGTGAACGAAGGAACTTGTCATGAGACCGTGAGTTGACGATTGGTAAGTATGAGGTAGTAGTGATATATATGCGAAATAGTTTGATAGTAGATAAACTGGATATTGAAGGAAATTGGCTGCTTGATAGACCGGGTATTAGAATAATAATGATACGGTTTTTACTAAAAATACGATGCTAGGAACCTGCTAAAGATCACACAAGCAGCGAGACGAAATCTATATGTATTTTGTAGTTATATTGGTTGAATATAGGTCGAGTGACAAATGTAATAAATCTGCTAACCGATATATTAAGTAAATGCTAGTATTAATGCTCCGCAGGTTCGATCTGTGGTTGGGCCTGAATTGTTGAATCAGCTTGGGTTACATAAAAATGCAAAAATTTTTGGACTTAAATAGTATGTTTATTACGCATGAGCCTCTTTTTTTTACTTTATTAGTTTTACGTTCTAATATGTGCTAAAATAGCCATACTTGAAATTTCTTAATTCTTTGAGGACTTTATTTGTTTTACGTTCTTTTCTACACTAAAATAGCTGCACTTGAAGAAAGTGGGATGAAATTGCTTTACTGTATATAATGGTTCGACTACCTTTTTTTCTTATGGAATGCTGAATTATGGCCAGCTTTGCCACATGTACCACAGTTATAAGACCTTCGAGTTGAACTTCCCCCACGTTTTTGTTCTTTCTCAATACTACTAATATATCTTTGTTTCTTTGGTCTTCCTTTACCAACAACCTTAGGAGGATTTTGGATGTTAGCAAAACTTGATGCAGGCTTAGAAACAGCAGTAACTGATTCTTCAGATATGTATTCAATTTCTGATTCACAAGTATCTTCATTTTAGACCATATCATCAGATGAAACTTGATTAATTATGCTTTCTTGTTCCTGATTAGTTTGTTGATCTACAGGACGTTTGCCATTTACTTTCTTTTTTCTATCAATATAGCTCTTTAGGATCTGAATTATCTCATTATTATCACTATCTACTGCAAGCAAAGTAGCTTCTTGTGCAAGTCCCTAAATACATCCATAATGATTTCTTTTGTTAGTGTCATTTTTAGTAATCGAAACAGTAATCGGCATAGTAACTGGTTTTCGTGCTGGAATATTACTTAGGTCTGAGTCAACGATACTTTTTTCATAATCAAATGCTATTATATTATCTCCTCCTATTGACGTTACGTTATCTTGATATGAATCTTTATACTATCAAATAGGTATCATTGATATGTGAAAAGCCGATATGCTTGAGTGCATCATTATACAAAAATAATGACAACAAATAATGCTTTTGTTGATGCTCATTAGACATGAACATAAAAAGGAAATCAGATTAACAATTGCAACGAAATGGACATGATGTTTTTTCACTACGCAGGTCCGTAATTTTCCAAATTTCCTTTATATCATCACTTCCAATCTCATCAATCATGGCTTGGAGTGTTATATTTCTTGCGTCGTATTGATCTTCTATAAATCCATCCTGAATTTGTTCAACAGTTTCCTATTTTCATATTTATTGTTGTTAATTTTTATCGTTTAATACGCATATATAAGTTTATTAATCTCTTTTATATTACCTGTTCCCTAACTAAATCTTCATTTGTAGGTTCAAATATTTTCGTACAAAAAAAAGACACTGGCTTATTTCTACTTTAATTATGCTGCTGATCGCCTTGGTTAAATATTCATCCAGTACTTCAACTACCGCGGGAAAGAGAACTTGTCCAGCTGAAGGTGTTGTTGCTGTTGTTGATAATAATTTGTATTCATGAAACTGTTTCCACTATGTTTCATCTTTTAACCGTTGATCTAAACAATTGGCGAGTTCACATAATGTGCTATTCGCTACTAATTCTTTTTTAATAATCCAATTATAACCTTCTACGCAAGAGGTGCTCTGAATGCCAGCAGTAAAAACCTTATATAAATAGGCACACACCCAGGATCGACAGTTTGGATAAAGAGCTCTAAGCAAATAATCGTTGGCTACTGGATAATTTTTAAGTAAGTTTTTCTATCGTTTTTCAAACAAAGCCACACATAAGCTATTTTTATATTCATAGAACTTCTTTATAAATTCATCTCATTTATTTCCTAGTTTGACTTAAATTTTTGGGAAGATTTTGTCCGATATAGAAGATACAATGAGCTACATGTGTAGTTGGAAAAGTATCGGTAAATATCACGATAGGTTGCTTGTTCGTAGTTTTATCAACACATTTTAGAATTCACATGAATGTGTCTAGTGTTTCATTAGTGACTAACGCTTGACCCACGAGTCTAGTTTTATTATTGTTATTAACAATAATAAAGAGGGATAGGGGCATTCGATATTGATTCGTTTGTACCATGTTATCATTAATCACCACGTCATAATACTTCAACCAAAGGTTTATTTGCTCTGGTGACATCCAGAAGAGTCGAATCAACCGATTCTCTTCATCGAGTTCAAATTCAACTGCCCATCGTGGGTCGCTTATTTATTTCCATTAACGAGGTAAGTAAACTTGATCCATCATTTTCCTTATTAAGATTATTTGTTCTTTTGATCTTACTAATAGCATTTGCAAGATCATTATCCTAAATATTCAAATCCGGAAAATGGGCTTTAAGTAGTTTTTTTTGTGATGTAATTTATAAGTTTCTGTGTTTAGACATTATTTTGATTTCTTTTGTGGCTTCCTCATTTAAAGACCGGTATTTAGATCCAAATTTTTGGGTTTCTGGTACAAGGACATGATTATGTCTATTATCTAAAGTTGTAATTTGAATTTGAAATCTGGTCTGACCTAACGAGAGATTACAGTGCCAAGGGCAGTTTTTCTTTTTTGTTCTTGTATTTCATTGTGTTCCATTTTGGGCTACTACCAAACTTTTTTTAGATTTATATGTTCCATAAATTCACAACAAAAAGCTCTGCTTTTTACTATTCCTGTCTTAGAACTTTTTTTTCTATATTTGCTGACTGCATACCCATTTTGTGCACCATATTCCAAAAAAAAATGCTTCTACCTCATCCCACGAATCGAAGGCTATATCTCTAGATATGTCCTCTGATGTTATAATAACTAACAAAAGTATTTTATTAGTACTGAGAGTATTATAAGAAATTAAATGATTAAATAGCATTGGTATGTATGTCATACTATTTGTATCTGATAGTTCCGGTTTAGATAGTTTATTAGATACATTATTTTCGATTATATCCATATCGCTTGCACTTCCTCATGTGTTATCCGAAGAATCATCGAGTTTAATGTCTCCCGGATTCACGTAACTATTTTCAATATGTTTGAATGTGCCTATAGAATTCATTAATTCGATCAACTCAGATTCTGAAGTAGCTGACATATTTATTGGATTCATTAAGCAAAAAGAGATGCTATGATTTACCATTTTTATTTCTGTTTTTGTTTTAAAGGCATGCGAGATATAGTAGTATCGCACATTGAAAGATCTTTTCAATTGGCCAGTAAGATTTGAGTGCAATGAATAATCATATAGCACCCTATATATTTATTAGAAGAACTCTATAGATACGGTGTTATTGATATAGTGTATGTTTGTAAAATTTTTTTGAATAAAAATTTGTTTTTTTAACTGTCTTATATTTTTACAATTTTGCTAGCAAAGTTGACCAGACTCAAGTTACAGTTTGTCTTATTATAGTTAACTACTAGAACTATAGGGCAAGACAAAGACGTGCCGTGCCCACCATCCAAATTTAATTTCAAATTGTGCAATATGATTTTAATTAGCATCATTTCATTACATCATTCTAAATATAGAATAGTATTCGTTAAAATCATATTGCATGATCTGACATAAACTTGAATAGTAAATTTATCTAGTTGCATTAGAATTGGAATTAAAATTAGCATATATGGAATTTGGCTATTTGGATCCAATTCGCTTTATTGCATTACAAATATATTATGTAATAATATTATTGCGACGATAGGCTGGTATCAAGCATAAAGAATTTTAAGTGGCCTTGGCCAATTTTTTTAAATACCAGTTAGAGCTGTTGATGAAATAACTTAATTCCGGTTAGGGTTGTTATAACTTACTTGACAACGTACCTTACATGATAAATTACGAGAAGTTATCTGTAACTTCCTGAACAAGATATAAGTTACATATTAAAGTTGACAAAATCATATAACAATTTCTAATCAGCTTTAATATCGCCAAAAAATAACCAATTAAAACTATAATTTAGGCCAAATTTTATAAATTGAGTTATTTGAGTTAATATGTTTAACAAAATCAATATGTTTAACAGGGCATAGAATCGATTTTCTGATTGCGTAAATTTCTGAAATCAATGTCGTTGCGAAAAAAATAATTTATGTTTTGGTTTGAGTACATGTTAGTGGTTTGAAAGCTCCATTATATAGCAAAAATGTTTGAGGAAACTTTATTATTAAAGCAATATAGATGATTTGCTAGTCTAAATATTTCGATAAACATGATTTTTGCAAAGCGAACGAATTTCTTACGTTACTTCGAAAGATCACATGTTCAGAAATCGATCCTATGTCCTAGTGTTGTGATAAATAACCGTATAGCACCCCAGGAAGGCGATAAATAACTGCATCAATTCTAAGCCCTGGTGTTGTTTTTAAAGTGCGATAAATAACTGTATAGCACCCTGTGATGACTAGATTTATCCTTTTTGTAATTGTATTTTTAGAAATAAAAAAATTTTATTAAAGATATCTCTATGAGTTTTTGACCAAATTCGATAAAAATTTTTTATCTAAATTCTATAAATTTGTAGAATTAAAATAAAAAAATTTTCATTAAATTCAGTCAAAAACTTATTAAGATATCTTCAATAAAAGTTTTTTGTAATCAATTTTGGTACAGCTTATTGTTATATAGATTTTTTAAGGTAAAAACCTTTTATTAAAGATATCTCTATGAGTTTTTGACCAAATTTAATAAAAATTTTTTATTTTAATTTCATTGGATTTGGTCAAGAGCTTATAGAGATATCTTCAATAAAATTTTTTGTAAACAATTTTGGCATAGCTTCTTTTATTTATGTTTTTGGAAATAAAAAAATTTTATTAAAGATATCTCTATGAGTTCTTGACAAATTCAATAAAAATTTTTTTGTTTAAATTCTATGAATTTGTAGATTAAATAAAAAATTTTTATTGAATTTGGTCAAGAACTTATAGAGATATCTTCAATGAAAGTTTTTATAAACAATTTTAGCACAGCTTCTTTGTTAAATATGTTTTTAGAAGTAGAAAACTTTTATTGAAGATATTTCTGCAAGTTCTTGACCAAATTTAGTAGAAATTTTTACTTTAATTATACAGATCTGTAGAATTAAAATAAAAAAATTATTGAATTTGGTCAAAAACTTGTAGAGATATCTTTGATAAAAGTTCTTGTAAACAATTTTGGTACAGCTTCTTTGTTCATCATGTTTTTGAAAATGAAAAAACTTTCATCTTAGATATACAAGTTAACAAAATTTGATGAAAATTTTTTATTTAAATTCTATAGATTTTAGAATTAAAATATAAAAATTATTATCAAATTTGGTCAAAAACTCATAGAAATCTCTTTATTGAAAGATTGTTTCATTTTCAAAAACATGATTCAAAGAAGCTGTGCCAAAATTATTTACAAAAATTTTATCAAAAATATCTCTATGAATTCTTGACCAAATTCAATGAAATTTTTTATTTTAATTCTACAGATCTTATAATTAAAATAAAAAAATTTTCATTAAATTTGGTTAAGAACTTGCAAAGATATCTTTTATAAAAGTTTTCTATTTCTAAAAACATATTTAACAAAGAAGCTATGCTAAAATTGTTTACAGGAACTTTTATTGAAAATATCTCTATTCCTTAAACCATATATTTTAGCATACATATTTGTACTAAAATTTTTATAAGAAAATTAAGCTCTAAAAAAATTTTTTTTAATAAAAACCTCTATTTAGTGACTTTTATAAACTTGAGTTACACAGCACACTCTACAGTCACAGTGTGGATCACTTCGTATGGCCTAAATATCAAGTAAAACTTTAGCTGATAGCCGTGAAGTATTCTTTGCGAACCAGACTTTGGGCCGCTATATCTTTATAGCATTGCATCAAAAACCAATTATATAACATTGTCATAAATTATCTATGATTAACTTTAATATTGTATTATGAAAGAAACCTGTGTATAACGATTGGAAAGAATTTTGATAAGTGTTATATGCAGTTTCCTTTTTTAGTATTAAATTTGGACATCAAAGTCCTATTATGATCCTATTATGATCTACACTAGATAACTAATTTTTTAAAAATTATAAAAGAAATTTTATGATAAGTTCTTAATCAAATCTAATGAAAATTTTTTATAAAAAATTTTTAAAGGTAGGGTATCTTATATGATTTGCAATGTAGCAAAATAACGGACATGCGCATATTGTACAGTCATCCCTCTCTATAATTACCAAGTCCGTCGCACCCTATTTTGGTGATTGTAAAGAGATGTGACTATAAATAAAATGCATGATTATGTCATCTATAGGCAAAATGTGGCGTGCTTCTATATAAAACTTTTTTCTTACTAAGTTAACGATACATGCCCACTAATTGAAAGTTGTAGAGCCGTCGAGACGCATTTAATGGTGGTTAGATAATTTAAATCAGCCCAGTGGATGGTGAGATATTGTTGAAAAACAATTGACCAACTATATAAAATCTCTATATAAACAATATTTGTTTATATAAGAGATTTTATATAGCCAGCAATTGTTTTTCGACGATATCTCACCATCCACTGGGTCAATTTGGATAATCTAACTACTGTTAGATGCGTTTCGACGAGCTCTACAACTTTCAATTAGTGGGCATGTATCATTAACTTAGTAAGAAAAAAAGTTTTATATGGAAGCACTCCACATTTCGCCTATAGTGATTTTCATATGTAATCTCCATCATGGATTTTTATATAGTCGGCCAATCATTTTTTGATGATAACTTGCCATTCACTGGGCCAATTTGGATAATCTAACCACTGTTAGATGCGTCTCGACGAGCTCTACAACTTCAATTAGTAAACATGTATCGTTAACTTAGTAAGGAAAAAATTTTAGATAGAAGCACTCCACATTTCGCCTATAGGATCACTCTCCAGTTGACAGGCAGATTATCAATTAATAGATAATTTATATATACGTGAATATGAAAATTGGCCAATCAGATTATATAATCCATATTTAGTTAAAAATTGGTGACCATAATGAGGGGTTTTTATTAATAAAATTGTTCAAAAATCAAATTTTTATGGTGATAGTGATTATAAGCGATTTGTGACTATAATGAGGTTTTTTTACTATGTTTGAGCCATCGCACAAAATTAGGTGCTTAAAAGAGGTATGACTATAGGGAGGTCTGACTGTAAATAATTTGTGTAACTAATCTAAAAATAGTAATTTAGCCAATTAAATTATTTTATGCCCATGAACATATGAAGACTAAAAATTTTTGAACTTTTATTTTATACGATCTTACTTATATTATAATAAAAAATTTTATTTGCAATAAGTTTTAAATACTTGTTACAAACACTTGCGCACAAAAAATCCAATCTCCAAATAGTTTATATATTATATTTAATATAGTTCTAAAATATTGTATAATCTATAAATAGATTTCTTAATAAATATGAAAGGTTTCTAATAAACTTCTAAAAAATTTTTAATTATGAATAGTTTTTATAATATTATTGGTTGTAAACAAGTGACCAAAGTTATATCCTATAAAATTTAAAGAAAAAATCTGTTTTTTAATAAAGTTTACTTGCCATGCGCATTTTTGAAGCCACATGCACAAAGTTAATAATCTATTACTTCTAAACAAACCTCTTTTTAAACAGTTCGTTTAACAAAAAAACTGTTTACTAGTAAATACACAACCATTAAACAACTGAAAAATTTTCTTTTAATGATATTAGACCATGGGTTAAAATTCTTTAACAGTTACGAGTTTGTATAATCTTTTATAGGGGCTGAATCCATGATCTGCATAAAATTATATATGTATAATATCATATGAAATACTCTACCTTAATTGAATTTGGTCAAGAACTTATAAAGATAATATTAATAAAAGTTTTTAAAATTTCAAATATTTAAGTGATAAAATCAAGTAATCTACATGGTACAAACAGAAAAAGATTTACTATTATACAAAATCCATAGTGCAATTAGTGCTTATCATAGTGTAAATAGACCCTAAAAATATATTCTTATATCTTGGTTTTATTATCAATTTATAATAAAATTTTTGCTATATATACTTTATTAATAATTACTAAAAATAGTTTAGTTGCTTATAATAGTAATTTGGATATTAGATATTAAAATATTATAAAAGAAAAATAGTTGTTGCAATGATTAATTTGGGTCTATAGTTTTTTTAGTAAATCTTTTTAAAATTTTTTTTAAAATATTTAAAATAGCTTTATATTATTAACAAAGTTTATTAATAGATATTTTAAAATATTAGATATAAAACAACTAATTTTTTTAAATTTAATATATTTTTAAAATTAAAAATTTTTTACTTGCTTAGTTTTTGAGGCCACTAAATAGTAAATTTGAATTTTGCAAATACTCTATTTAATTATATAATTTTGTTATTTATTTATAAATTATTTTATTTATTAAATATTTTTTAAAGTAATATAAAGCTTAAAAGTTAAAAAAACTTATTTAAATAATGGGAAATTATAGACATCTCCTTTAAAAGACTTTTAGCATTTTAGCATTTTTTTAATAAAATTTTTAGTAGACTTCCAGTATTTGGTGAACCTGAACCTTCTGGTATTTGGTGAACTTTTTTGTAAACTTCTGGCTTTTTTAAGTTTTTTTTTTAATCTTTCAGGGCTCTAGTAGAGGCAAAATGGGAGTTCTGGCACAGCAGTATCTATCTTGCATATAATTTAGCATTTGCGTTGTCAGTTCAATAAAAATTATCTAGAACATATTTATTTACCCAAATTCATATCAAAAAGGATATCATATTTTCCAGTATCAATCTTGTATATAATTTCGCTTTTGCATCGTCAGTTCAATAAAATTAGCTAGAACACATTTATTTACCCAAATTCATATCAAAAAGAATATCATTTTGTCATAGTAGGTATAAATTTGTATTTGTGTCATCACTCGAATGATGATAAATTTGTGTTTGCGTTGTCATTCCAGCATAGTAATATTATTTTTTGTATATCTAGAATACAATATTTTGCTCAAATTTATATCAAAAAGTTAACAATTAATTATGCTATCATTTACGCATCAAAAACCACAATCAGTATACCATTATTGTTGTATATTAGAACATATTCTTTTACCTAAATTTATATCAAAAAGGATACAAATATTATTTGTTATAGCAGAATTCAATCTAAAGTCAATTATTCACTACTTACTGGCCCAGCTAAAACTAATAAAAATTTTAATATATATAGCTAAGTCTAATAAAAATTTTGATATATATAGCTAAGTCTAATAAAAAAATTTATACCAATATCAAAAGTCTAATAATAAAATTTCGAATATATAATAAGACTAATAAAATTTGAGCCAGGTTTTTCACTTATTGAGAAGACATTTTAAAAGCCTTAGTTCGTAATCTATCATAGCACTGCGCTACATAGTACCCTCTAATATGTAATAGGCAACAACCAGAAGTTGAACCAGTTGGCTTTCTACAATCAGTACAAGGTACTCTTCTTTTAGCTTTCCAATAATAACTACACCCTTCAGGGCGCATGCTGTTTTTTCCACAAATTTCACCAGTATTGTGATAAAATGAGAAAGTATATTCACCAATTATTTTTATATATATACACTAAAATAATTATTTAAAGAAAAGATTTTATAAAGTATTATATACAAAACTTTAGATAATCAAAACATATCACATATTCAAATGACATCTACTAATAAAAATATCGATCAAGTATCTGATGAGACCAGATCCTTAGTTAAAAATCAAATAACTGATAAGGCCAAACCCTTAGCTGAAATTCAAATAACTGAAACCAAACCTACATACCAAGAAGTCGAGCAAGCTTTAATTAATGTAGTTAAAGCAGGACTTTATTATAAAAAACCAAAAGATGGCAAAATTATAAAGAAAGAATTAGAAAATTACATCAAGTGGAAGACCCAGAAGAATATATACTAAATTTGGCTATGGCAATATTTCCCAATGAAGAAAATATCATAAAACTATAAATGACTACAAAGAATTTTATGGGTGTGACCCAAAGATATTTACTTCTATTTTGGAACTATATAAATTATATTACAAATTAGCTAGAGATCATTTTATTAAAGAAACCCAAATTAATAAAGAAGACTTTCTTAATTCCTAAGTACCCATTTAGGTGGCAATTCTGTATTAAGAGGGACAATTAAAAGCTCTTCTCTAACAAAAGACCACTTTGGGCCATTTCTATTAATATCTTCAATTCAGTATAAAACTGATTGATCTTTTTGTGCTAGAGATTCACAAATATAATAAATCTGAGGAGACCAATTCATATCGGTAGCATGTCTTCTTCCACCTTCCAACTCACCAGGTTTAAGTAAATATAAAACAGGATCATTATATGTTAATCGAATCTCATCATAACCTATAGGTCCATATCTTGGTTTAGAAGCTTTAGCGTATACAAATTTCTTTTTAATAGCTTCATTAGGGGTTATACCAAGAAGCTGAGTTACAGAGTTATTAAGATCATTAATAATAATGGGAGATTCTTAATCCAGGCTCTTGATCTTTTAGGTAAAGGTAGCAATAACTCTTGTGCATCTTGAATACGAAATAATTTTTTAGCTAAAGTTCGATTAAATCTTTAAACTATACCCATACTACCTAGGGGTTAGTAAAATTATGGGGGGCCAACTCAAATGTTATACAAGTTTAATTGTAATACAAAAATTGTCATTTTATATTAAAATCATATAAAATTCATATGTATCGTGTTTGACTAGCCAAAGTCTTGATTATTAATTTTTTTAAAAATAATGTGTTTACTGAGATCTCTTTTTTTTTTGAAACTTGAAATAGACAAAGGTAAGTAATTAATAATAAAGAAATTTTATAGCTGTTCTTTTATTGTTAAAAAAACTGAATCATATATTTACAATCAATTATTGTAAAATGAAAGAAATGAAAGTAAGAAATCATAATATAACTTGAAGCCTAACAATTTTAATTAACCATGTAAAACGCACCTATATTGTCTTGTACATAGTAAATTAACTTTGAGCCTGCCACTTGTCTTTTTCTCACGAAGTGTAATCCGCGTGGGCCTTGAAAATCTGGCAATTTAGGAGTAAAGACAGTAGTTCCAAAAAATGTATATCCAATAATAACTTCTTCTGGGAGAGAAGTTTTGCCTGCTACTTGTTGAGGAGTATCAAAAGAAAGATTTAATGGACTGGTTGCTACAATCAAATTTGATGGGGAAAAAGTGGAGATGGAATGTCTCGCATAAAAAGATTTCTGAGCGAAGTTCAAAATCTAGTTTCGCAAATGCTATGAAAGCACAAAGAGGTAGATCATAATGACAAAGCAAAAAAAGATTAAAAAACTGTTTCCAGAAATTGAACTATTTGAAACTTCCAAACCCGAAAGATTACTACAAAGAATTATCCAAATTGCTACTAATGAAGACGACTTTTCAAATTTTCTTTAACCCTTCATCTTTACCTTGTCCCATAATGAGATTTGTAACTGCTGAATTACCTGCACCAGCTGATGCTCCTCCTGTAAAATATACTAAAGCAGCTGAGGCAAGAGCTTTCGAATTGATTTTTAATTGTTCGTTAATTAATTCAATTGTTTTCTTTAAATCTTCAATGATTTCTTTTTGTTCTTTAACTATATGAATTAAGCGAAAAAA
>QKWP01002094.1:41237-54257 GCA_003550325.1 Gigaspora rosea | reverse complement strand
TAGGGGGGGAGGGGGGTAAAAAAAGTTGAAATTATATATAAGAACCTGACTATTTATATATTGAGGAAAAGGGAGGGGGTAGGCCTCTGATAAAAAATAATCAGGTGATTAATGACACTGCCCTTATCTTTATAATAAAAAAAAGCATTTAACAGTTTAGAAATAAAAAAAATAGCTTAGAAGTTAAGAGAATGTTTTTTTTTAAATAATATAAGCCAATCAGTATATAATATTTCTAGCCAATTATAGTTAACAGATCCAAACAGATCTACCGGATCGGATCCCAATATGGATCCGGATTCGGTAGTACTTAAAAATTATGGATCCGGATTCGATCCGAATACCGGATCTGGATCGGATCTGGGTCCTCGAATTGGATCTGCAGAACACTAACAACTATGATATAACTTTTTATTAGAAATTATTATATTACTTATATTAAAATAGTTGTATTCATATGTTTTCAAAAAGCTCATTCAAAAATAAACTATTTTTTAATTTTTTAAAAAATTATAAAAAATCTACTAGTAGTTGCTATATATAAAAGTTTAAATTATATAAGTAAACCTCAAATATCATTAAGTAAAGTTGTTTAAAACATTAAAATACGCCTATAATAAAAATTAATGATTATTTGGACAACTTTTATTAGTAAATATTCAATTTTTTAAAAAATTAAAAATTTGAAAATAAACTACTTTACAAATTTTTGTATAACTTTTTGATCAAAAAAAAGTAGCTTATTTTCAAAAACATACAGTATCATTTAGATTATCTATATAAATAGTTTTTATTTGCTATATGTAACTCCTAGCATGTAAATCTTTATTAGATATAGATATTCTATATAATAATATTTCATACTTTTAAGTATCAAAAAAAAATTAGTAATTTATATTTATATGTTATAGTGGGAAATTTTACTAATACTACAGTACAGGACAACAAAATATATTCATGTTTATTAGTTGGTTTAAAAATGTTATAACTTAACAAAAATTTAGTTTGGAACCCAAACTATATAGTATTTCTAAAAGAAGATTTTTTATTTTTATTTTTAATAGTGTTATAACAGTTTAAACTTTGTCTATTTTATATATAAACCAAAAATTTGGTACTAATCTATATGCATAAACCAATAAAAACCAATTATTTTTGTATTACATTATTCTAAATTTGGGAAATGTTTAAAACCATGTTCAGTTATGTGTTTTGGATTTTTTAATTAAAGTTAGGGTAAGGGTTAGTTTTTGGTTAGGGTTAGAGCAGGTTTTATAGTAAAATTGACCTTCCAACATTTTTTATTGATGCACCAGGCCCCCGAATAATCTATGTGAGGTTATATTTGAGCATCATAGTAAAAATTTTTTTAGTTAGCAATTTGTTTTGGTATATTAAGCTACATTTCACATATTAGATTGAACTTTCACTCATCTTTAACTTTTTTTGAAATACAACATCACTAAAAAAAAAAAAAAACAAGTTCAAAATCTTTTAAACCTGTTTAATCCACAACTACCAAGAATCGTAAATATATATACTACAAGTTGTATGAAAAAACTTAAAAAAAAAAAAAATCATTTTGCACAATCTCTTCCTTTTACCTCTCTTTCTCTTTTACCTCTTTCTCCTTTTTATCCCTCTCTCTTTTTTATCATCTGGATTACTATTATAGCCCAAATTTTTCATTAGTACATTTCAAATATAACATTTATAAAAATTACCCTATTAGCATTNAAAAAAAAAAAAAAGTTCAAAATTTCTTAAGCCCATTTAATCCACAAGCTACCAAGGATCATAAATATATATACCACAAATTGTGCCAAAAAACTTTAAAAAAAAAAGCCTGTTTTGACCTATTTTTACCCCTCTCTTTCTTTTACCCCTCTTTCCCTTTACTTCCTCTCTCCCTTTACTTTCTCTCTCCCTTTTACTTTCTCTCTCCCTTTTACTACTCTCTTCTTTTACCCCTCTCTCCCTTTTATCTCTCTTTTCTTTTTACCTGCCGAGTTACTATTATAGCCCAGATTTTTCATTAGCATATTTCAAATATAACATTTATAAAAATTGCCCATTAGAATTCTTTAAAATATACCTATTTTGCCATTTAGCGAGTTTCAAATATAACCTTATTCTCCAATACCTACTTTTCAAATATAACCTTTTTTGAAAAATGGCCCTTCATTAGCTATTTTTCAACTATGACCTCACATAGATTATTCGGGGTCCTGATGCACCAAGATGGGTTTAAACTGTTGTTTCTTGTATTTTTGCAACTTTCACTTTTTTTTTTGCTATTTTTGTCTCTCCATGTTGATCACAATAAACAATCCTATTGGCTCTGTGTTATTTGATAGATACGGCTTTAGATGACACCTAAATTTGGCATATCTAGTAAAAAGTAGATACTTTATAGTGTCCTTATTAAATTTGGTTGCTGTTTTATATATAAAAGTGAATGCTTTATAGTGTCTTTATTAAATTTGGCACCTATTTTTATATAAAAGTGGATGCTTTATAGTGTCCTGATCAAATTTGGTGCAGTGGATATCTTATGCTGTCCCACACTGATAAAAAATTTTATCTATATATTAGGCTAGAAAAACACTACTAATACTTAGAAATTCCATTCATATATCTTATATATTAGTTTATTCTAATATATTTACTTTAAAACTTTTTTTGAGTATTGGCAAAAAAAACATACATATTTAATTAGTCTATATTTGAATATGTATGTTTTTGGCAATACTCATTTTAGTATTCTATATTTCTTAACCTTTTGTCAGCTAATTTATCAAGAAGTAATATTAAATTTCCAAATTATAATATATTTAATCTATATGTAGAGTTGAATTTAGATAACCAGGTCTCACCATTAATATCAAAAAAAAAAAAAATTTAGATAACCACCTAAATCTTCTTTATTTTATTAATTAAATTATTCAAACAATAATACAATTCTTTTAATAACACCCAATTATATCAATAAATTTACTATGCCAAATTTTTTCTCTTTAATACATTTTTATAAAATTTTTAAACTTTTCTTTATATATCCAATATTACTCGAATATAAAAATTACCTTGTTTTTACATATCCTGTTACAATTTATCTCAATCTTTATTTAGTGTATAAGTCACACCTACTGTTTAGCATTGCCGGGGTCTTATCATTTTGATAATTAAATAATATTCACGAATCCAAAGATACTACTATAGCTGATTGACTGCACGTGACTGGAATCCAACACAAAATAGTCCTCACTATGCTTCGGACAATAAGCAGTTCTAAACAATACCTAAACCGAAATTACAATTAATACATATATAGGAAAATATAATTTTTTACATCAGGCCTAAACCCCCCATAGTACAGTAGTACAGTGGCCTGGAAGGACTAGCGTAAGACCTGCCGAACTGAAGATCGGAAGCTCAATACCCATAGGCAGGGTTGGCAATGGAGTCAATGGAGCCCAATGGAGCTGCGAATGGAGCCAATGGAGCTCTGAATGGAACCAATGGATACTAGCTATTTGAGCTCCATTCGCACAACCATTGAGCTCCATTGGCTCCATTGCCAACCCTGCCCATAGGCACCCACCCTTCTTTTATAATTTTTAATAATAATTTTTTTTTTATTAAATTTTTAATCAACCGGCCTTCAAATTTACGAGCCATGTGAGTAGCGCCACTGCCGCAATTGGATGTAGAGTCAATTTTCCCAATGCCAGATACACTCTCGAGCTATCATATATATAGTATGTATATATTTATTTTTGAAATCTCCGTTTTTAATGAGATTTTTGGGGCGCGGTTTAGGGCGTTTCTCTCTATTAATTGAATAAAAAAACTGATTCTTTTGAGTTCTAGTGGCATTTTCTCACATGACCCGTAAATTTGAAGGTAGTAACTGCACCAAACCTGTGCAATGCATATCTTGTTCAAATTGGGCACAACATATCATACAAAAAAAAATATCTGATAAATTTTTTTAAAAAAATTTTCATTTAATTGACAAAGTCCTAATGAATACGGATGAACCGTCTTATGATATATTAAAAGAAATCGATGACAACCTTGGAGGGTCAGATACGGAGATTCCGATGCCATCCATCGATACCACACCAATAATACCTAGTAATGTAAAAAGGTATATAGAACAAGCATTAGAAATAAGCAAAAATAAGGATGAAGAAACGGATGATGTACAAAATCAAATAACGGAAGATACAGGTGCATGGCAAGATTCTGATGATGAGAAAGTTTGTGTATCATTACAAAGTAAATCTATGTTAAAAAAATTAAGAAAAAACGAAGATGAAGATATAATATCCGGTGATCAATACGAGAAGAGATTAAGACAACAATTTGAGAAATTGTACCCAACTCCAAATTGGGCCACTGTTCCTTCAAAACGAAAAAGACAACAAATATTGGACAGTTCAGATTCATCGGATGATGAACCACCGGAAGAATTGGAAATTCGCAATGAACCTGACAAACATAATGAATCTAATAAAAAAAATGACGAGTATAATGAGTCTGACACACATAATAAGTCTGATACATTAAAGATTCAGAAAAAACTATTATCAAACAAAAAGCTTGAAGTTACAAAAGTGAAACATGTGAATCAACAAGCCTATTCACAAAGCGTAGTTCAAAGTGTAGCTTTTCATCCAAATGCACAAGTTGCCATGACCGCTGGACTAGATAAAACAATACGCTTATTTCAAATCGATGGTAAGATCAATCCGAAAATCCAATCTGTTGTACTTAAAGATTTACCTATTTATCGAGCAGCATTCAATTCAAATGGGACTGAAATTATTGCTGCTGGACGGAAAAAATACTTTTACATATTTAATATCGAAGCTGGGAGTATCGATAAATCTAATGGGATTTATGGATTTCAAGATAAATCGTTAGAAAATTTTTCAATCTCTCCTTGTGGACAATATATTGTTTTTGCTGGTAATAGTGGATATTTAGTTTTGGTCAGCAATCGAACTAAGCAATGGATAGCCAATATGAAAATGAATGGCACTGTTACATCTGTTGATTGGTCTAACGATGGTCGATATTTATTTTCTGTTGGAAGTGATGCCGAAGTATACCAATGGGATGTTAATACGCGAAGATGCGTTCATCGATTTAAAGACGATGGTGGATTTAAGCCTACGAAGATATCAGTATCGAAGAATGGGCATTACTTTGCTATTGGGTTAGTGATATGAAATTTTTTACTTCATTATTCGCATTTTTACGCTCAAATTTTAACTTAAAAATAGATCGAATTCTGGTATAGTTAACGTTTATGACGAGACTTGCTTAGCCTTACCAAATCCTAAACCTTTAAAGTCAATTATGAATTTGACAACAAACGTTCATGATATGAAATTCAATCATGATTCCCAAATACTTGGGATCTCGAGTCATTCTAAAAAAAATCAACTAAAATTGGTAAATTTACTCTTATAAAAATATTCCTTAATGTCTTTTTTTATTATATACCATTATTTACACTTTCTTTAATGATTTTTGCGACAGGTTCATTTACCATCTCTTAATGTGTTTCCAAATTGGCCAAACAATTTAACGTCTCTTAATTACGTTCAATGTTTTGATTTCTCGCCGGCCAGTGGTTATATTGCTATAGGTAACGACAAGGGCAAAGCACTTTTGTATAGACTTAGGCATTATCCCGTGGCTTAAATGATATAATGTGATATTATTTTTACAATAATTTATTAATAAATGCATGTTCATAAATTCATACCATTAATTGTTATTAGTATCATTCCTTCCATTAGTTACTTAAAGTGATTAATTTCTTTTGTTTGAGTGAATTTATGCGCCAAAACATAATTTTAGACAAATTTGTTTAGCAAAGTATACATGCTTTACTGTATAATGATTATTTAAGATAAACTTCTAGACAAAATTGAAATTAATAGCTAATTTAAATATGTTTAAAAATACTTATTAACCAGTTTGTACTGTTAATAAATATTGTAAAAAATTTTATTTACATGTTTGATAAAATTATAAAAAAATTTTTGTTTAAATTCCACCTGGTTATTAAAACATATAAAATATTTTTTTTAGAAGGTTCCAAATTTTGACCCGGCCAGGTTATGAAAACCAATTAATTAATTTTGCATGACCTTATCTATGCGCTAAAGTTAAAATTTTTAGCTTATCAATATAAAACTTTTTTTTATTAGAATAACCTACTTTGGGCTCTTAAGCAAAGTTGTTCGATATTTTATAGTTATTGTATGGGTTGTAGTGATAACCCAGTACACACGGGTTCATATTCCGTGCCGAAGGCACGGGATTTAAATATGAACCCGTGTGTGTAACGGGTTATTCAACACCAATATAATAACTATTTTATTGCACGGTGTCTGACGTAACAATCCCGTGCCAATAAGTAAATGAAAAAAGCACGGGTTGTCACATAAGACGTGCAATAAATAATTTTACTTATATTTAAGTCAAAACACGTTTTTTCGAACATTTTACTAAGTGAAAAATAGGATTAAAGTTAGAAAAAAATTTTTTTCTTAAAAAATTTTTTAGAAAAAAATTTTTTTTCTAACTTTATTTTTTATGTGTTTTGATTTTAAATACAAGTAAAATTATATGCTGAACAACTTTGCTTAAAATCCCAAAGTAGGTTATTCTAAAAAAAAAAGTTATATATAAATATAAATATATATATATATTTTTTATAATTCAACAATCTTGCTTCTTTTATTAATAAGAAATGCTAACTATTGCTGCTATGTACAAGTACAAAATGATTGCTAAACTATTTTTATAAAAAAAAAACTCTCCAAGTATTAGATACCCAAAGCAATTCACTATAACAATATTGTGTCTCAAGTTGGTTTGCTCAAATTTTTGTATAACTATATGTATACCCAACTATCACCAACATTACTATATCAAGATCGTTTTTTCGTTTCTTTAAATATTTTCTTTTTCACAAAGGACATAAAAAAGAGGAAAGTAAAACAGACAATATAGAAAACAAATACAAAAGTGAGACATAAAATGGGAAAAAAGAAAAAAAAATTGACAAAAAGAAAAAACAAAAGAGAAAGAAAAATCAAATCTAGATAAAGTATAATAAAAGCCTATACTATGCTTATAAAAATTATAGTATTTACTATGATCTCGGTACTGTATTTAAAGTGAAAAATATAAAGAAAAAACAACTATATTAAGAGATCAAGATATACTAATCAAAACTTTTCTAAAAAGCCATCCATAGATGTTCATCAGTTATTGCTATATATAAACACATAGATAGCTTTGTGTGTATTGTGATCTCTTATAACTTCTTATAATTTTAGTTTTTATTTTGGAATAAATTAAATATCGATCTTTTGGAGTGAGTATACTAAAATTCCTACTTTTTGGTAAAATTT
The DNA here is from genome assembly GCA_003550325.1 of Gigaspora rosea. Lineage (NCBI taxonomy): Eukaryota > Fungi > Glomeromycota > Glomeromycetes > Diversisporales > Gigasporaceae > Gigaspora > Gigaspora rosea. The sequence continues at coordinate 46,815 of QKWP01002094.1, read as the reverse complement.
TGTGAAAAGCTATATAGGAGGCTAAAAAACCAACCTAGAGAGAGTATAGGAGTTTGCAAAGTATAGAATAGTATAGAAAACCAGAAGTTTGCTTCTATTAATGCTTCTACAAGTTTAATTTTTTTTTTTTTTAATATTAAGGTGACCACTTAGGTACCCTAGCACTTTATTGATCCAAACGGGTTGGCCCGGTCAATATGACTGTGCCACATATTATATTTGTATAACAAGAGTACAACTAGCCACACGTACAACTTTTGGTTGTCTAATTTAAGTAGTTCGCCCGAAGGTTCTACACTAGATGCCATACCTGCAACCCAGCTAGGGGATTGCCTATTTAAACTCTCTGGCTTCTACCCATGTTCAATGATCCTCTCAATATACCCTTTCACAAGTAATTCGCTGTGAAAGTACCCTGAGGCTTTAGCCAAACACCTATTGGAGGGCATTTGCCCCTGTGGTAAACCTGGTAGAGTGATACCTGTCCCCCACAGGTATTCACCTACACTTTCGGTAACTTACGCATTCACCGAGGCAAACAACTTGCAGTCAGGGGGTTACCCTGCAACCGCTACCGTTACCTACTACTGCCCTTGCGAAGTTCACTAGACCCCAGTTCCGGTCAGTTACTCTTTGGATCCTTTTCCCCAGTTACCCAGACTACCAATCCAGTTGGCCCGGAAAGATCGGTCTGCCAGGCTTTAGGTGCCTAAGGTCTCCCTTTCCTTGGTTCATGCTTCTATAACACATGACCTTTTCCTCCGGTATGTCCAGCGGCCAGGTTGGTGGGCCCCCTTTGCCATAGGGGCTCTTGCCTGTCCAGTTTTCCGGTCAGTCACCGCTAAGATCCTTTTCCCCGGTACCGTCGAAAGTCTAGCTACCTCTCCACTCAGAACTTGCCAAATGGGTTTCTGTTTCTCCAGTTCCTTGGATTTGTCTGTGTAACGAGACACAATTTCGCCCGAAAGCTCCCATTCAAGATGGTAACCAAGGACTACAGGTAATGTACCCAACCGATCGACAAGACACAGTTACCGGAACACAGGTCTATTTTTCAAAAGCGTCGCCAGTGGGATTTGAACTCTAGACCTGCCACTTGGGGGGTGACAACTTACCAACTTCCCTAAGTCGCCACACCCTCTGCTTCTACAAGTTTTTGATATATACTTCTGGTATTTACTAACTACTTGTTCGATAGTTCTGTAAACTTCCTCCGGGGAGCCACAAACCCATAATTTGGATTTAAATAAGTCTAGTCTAGATTCAAATAAATACAAATTTACTTAAATGAATCTAACTTGAATTCAAATAAATCTAAATTTAAATAAATTCAAATAAATTCAAATTAAGTTTAAATAAACCAAATTGGGCTTAATAAACTCAAATTGGATCAAATAAATTTGGCTTGAGTTCAAATAATCTTTATATTTATATTTTTTTTTTTATATTTTTTTTATATTTTAAATATTTTTGTTTTTTATCTAATTTTAAAAGTAGCTATAATTACTATGACTATATTTTACAAAATTATTAATAACAAAATTTTAATTATAAAACTACTTTTTTAATTTTAATAAAAAATCTTATTTGCTAAATTTTGCTATAAACTATCTAATTTGAATTTTTAATCTTAATTTATACTGACTCTAACTATAAGGTAATTGCACCTATTTCTAGAAATGACTCTATTATTAAAAATCTTTTATTTTTTGTTACAACGTACTATAAAATACAAATTTTTTCAAACAAGTCATATGAATACAAATATATAAGTTAGAATCTATCATGTTGCATAAAATTAACTATTTGTATAACCATAGAACTATATTTACTACTCTAGTAACTTTAGAAACAATTACAAAAAACATATAGTTAATTTACAAAATTTGATAATAAGATTTGATCTACAGATCCATTTTAGATGATTTTGCTACCAAAATGTTCGTCTCAATAAGACAATTCTAACAAGCCCAAAATCATTAAAATCTGATTACACAAATCTCAAAATTGTCACAATTTTGTACTATTTTATTAGTAAATTTTAAATTACTATATAAATATCTTTGATACTAAATAACTTTGTTCTACTGATCCATTTTGGATGATTTTACTATCAAAATGCTCTTTTATCAAGATGAGCATTTTGATAGTAAAATCATTCAAACCAGATTAGTAAAACAAAAGTTTTTTGGTATCTAAAATTTACTAATAAAATAGTACAAAATTGTGATAATTTTGAGATTTTGTGATCAGATTTTAACAATTTTAGACCTGTTAGAAAACATCTTTTAATTGATGATCCACCAGTCAACTGATGCATGATCATAATATAACGCGATGCAAATTACTATATAAATCACTTATAGATGAAATGCCACGATCACCTAAGGAAAAATATTTTTCTTACTAAGTTAGTGAGTTATGTCGACTAATTAAAAGTTGTAGAGCTCGTCGAGACGCATCTAATGGTGGTTAGATCATCAAAATCAGTCCAGTAGATGCGGAGATATCGTCGAAAAACGATTGGGCGACTATATAAAATTCTATGTAAACAAACATTTGTTTACATAAAATTTTATGTAGTCGGGGGTGTCTAAAGCCTAGCACCTTATGAGATTACCCGGATCACGGAAAATTACGGAAAGGGATTAATTCTGATTTTTTTTCAGAAAATTAAATTTGATTAAATTTTAAATACTGGCTAAAAAATTTATTTTCTAGTTAAATGCAAAGATTTTTCGCTATATGATATAAAATTTTTTTTTTTTGTAAGATCTGATTTTACGGTCTAAATTTTTTATTTTTATGAATGAATGATAAGCTGGGGGATTAAAATTTATCATAAGNTTTTTTTTTTTTTTTTTTATGAACAAATGTTGAATATCGCAAGACACGTACAATTTTTTTTTCTTTTTTTCGATTACAATAAGAGGCCAATATATATTTTTACCACTATATATTTTGATTGCATGAATCATTTTTTTGTAGAAAACGAAGAAGGTGTATTTGTAGAAGAGGAGGAAGCCGTACTTGAGGAAGAGGAGGGTATTGTTTATGAGGAAAACGATGAAGCTGAGCTTGAAGAATATGAAGAGGCCGCGTCTGAAGAAAATAAAATCACTGTACTTGAAGAAAATGAAGAGGGCACACTTAAATTTTATACGTCTCAATCCTTAACCACTAATGAAAGACGTGTACTTCTCTTTAATGTTGGTGAACCGTTTGAAGTTTCAATGCATGATATTGATCATGCATAGTGGCCGCTTGTTTCAAATATTTGGACTAGATTTAGCTACAAAAATCATGCTAATGGTAATTCATGGAAAGTTTTCGCATGCCGGCTTATGAAGCATAACCATTCAAGCGGTCGAAAAGAAGGTATCCCTCTTGAAAAACGTAGAAAGACAAAAATCCGTTCTCCCAACCTGTGCTCTGCAAAAATTCGTGTGTTGCATTTTGTTGGAGCACAAAAAGTGCAAATTGAGCGATATAATAATAGCCTTGACCATACGCATATACTTGGGGAAAGTGAAGTGTTAAAGCATTTAGATGCAGTTCGAAAATTAGTGGAAGAAGAAGCAGCCAAGAACTACCCGCCACCTACTATTATGAGCGCGACCAAAGACTATGCAACAAGAAAACTAGATTTGGGTGCAAGTGTCAAAGAGTTAAAACGAAAAGAAGTTTTAAACATTAAGCAAAGAGTTTGAGAAGTACAAAAAAATGACAATTTCGGGGGTAATATAGATATAGAGTCTGATATTGTAGAATGTATTAATTTTTTAAAAAATGAAGGTTGGGTCTTTTTTATTTATATACATTGGCTTAGTGCTAAAAAAAGGGACGACATTAACAAAAAAAATTCTTTCACAAAAAATTAATTATCCCGCGAACTAGTTCGCGAGATAATTAATTTTTTGTGGAAGAATTTTTTTTGTTAATGTCGTCCCTTTTTTTAGCACCAAGCCCGTATGTTTTATTTATTTATTATTTTATTTATTTTCTTTATTTATTCTAAAAGGATATTATGTTGAACATTATAGCAACACGAGTCGATCTACCTATGGAATAGTTTTTGCGCACCCACTTCAACTTGTAAAGCTTAAACGACATGGATGGTTAGCCCTAATCGATTCGACACATAAGACGAACAAATATGACTATTGCTTATTCACATTGTACATAAGAGACACATACGGGTGCTGGGACGTTGGTGCCCACTTTTTTGTCAGTAAAGAAGATAGCGACACAGTCGCAGATGCATTAAAAATTATTAGACGATTTGGACGTCGCTGGAATCCCTGATATATTCTAGCTGACCAGAGCCATGTTGAAGCTAATAGCATTAGGAAAGTATTTCCTGGTCTTCGCGGTGGTGAGCAAGAGTGTGCTGTAATTTTCTGTACAGTTCATGTAATGCGGGTATGGATGAATAAGATATACGAAACCAAAGTCCGAAGCTTGATGATTCAAGCAATGCATAAAACTACAAAAATTGGTTGTGAGGAGCTTATATGGCAGGCAATTCGTGCATGTCAAGTCTCTGGAATAAAAAACTATATTACGCGAAACTATATGAAAAATTCTAATCAATGGGCCCTCTGGGCACGATAGCGTTCACCCCTTCTATTGCAAGTGACTTCAACCAACCCCCTAGAGTCCTATCATAGTGAATTAAAACGGACAACATCTTCTAAGCATGGCATTATAGGTATAATACAAAAATTGGTTTAAAATTTATTTAATTTTTTTTTAATTCGTATAAAAATAATTTTTTAATAATAAAATACATTTTCATTGTAAAATATTACATTACTAATTTTGCTATTTAATATTATTATATTTTTATTAGGCACATGTCATAAAATTATTGACCTGGACACCAGAAGACACTCAATCTCAGAAAATACGGCCTTCGAATTTCGAATTAAACAAATTTCTGTTGTTGGAGTTAATGATGAAATTCTTAGTGAGATTCGCAAGTTCCTCTATCCCATCCAGCAGTTAATTGTTACCAAAGCCTGCGCCGTTGAAAAACGAATTGAAAAGGGTAAAGAAATACCTGAGTTGACTTCGCTTAATGGTTTTTGCCTGTTTTTTCGCCGGTACTTACTTCCCTGCCGACATATGCTTCACGAACATATATATGGTAATAAACTATTAACGTCGAGTGTGTGGGTGCAATTTCAACAAATGTTTGTAGAGAACGGTTTTGAAATATATGAACTTCGTGAAATTGTAACAATTGAAATACCTAAAAAACAGAAGCTGATAAGGCCTTGGAAAATCGACGCTCGGTTGTGAATGAACTAATGGAAAGAACCCGTAACGCATATTGAAGAATAGAGGATGAAGGAAGCCCAAAGGAAAAAACCGAATTTATTAAAAATTTAAAAAGTTCTTTAGAACATATTTTAAATAAATACTGTAAATCAAAAGCTTTAAAATGCGTACGCATACCTGTTCATTCCTATACGCGTTCTAACATAAGTGTTTTTATAAATGTTTCATATAAAAAAAAAAAATTGTATTTTAACCGTTTTTTTTTTTAAAAAAAAAAACCGTTAAAAAAAAAAAA
>QKWP01002094.1:2874-41075 GCA_003550325.1 Gigaspora rosea | reverse complement strand
TATAGTCGCCCAATCGTTTTTTGAAGATAACTCAGCATCTACTAGGCCAATTTTGATGATCTCACCACCATTAGATTCGTCATAATGAGCTCTACAATTTTCAATTAATCGGCATGATTCATTAACTTAGTAAAAAAATATTTTTCCTTAGGTGATCGTGGCATTTCTGCTATAATAATCTATATTATAGGTAGAAATGCACGAGCACCCAAGGAAAAATATTTTTTTTTATTAAGCTAATGAATCATGCCGATTGATTAAAAGTTTAGAACTCATTATGACGAATCTAAGGGTGGTGAGATCATCAAAATTGGCCCAGTAGATGCTGAGTTATCTTCAAAAAACGATTGGGCGACTATATAAAATTTTATGTAAACAAATGTTTGTTTACATAGAATTTTATATAGCCGTCCAATCATTTTTGACGATATCTCCGCATCTACTAGGCCGATTTTGATGATCTAACTACCGTTAGATACGTCTCGACGAGCTCTACAACTTTCAATTAGTCGATATGACTTACTAACTTAGTAAGAAAAATATTTTTCCTTAGGTAATCGTGGCATTTCGTCTATAAGCGATTTACATAGTAATTTGCGTCATGTTACACTATAATCATGCATCAGTTGACTGGCAGATAATCAATTAAGATAAAAATTTTGGTAACAAAATCATCTAAAACAGATCAGTAGATCAAAACTTATTATTAAAGTTTGTAAATTAGCTTATATGAAATACAAGATAAAATAAATATTAAACAACAAAAACTTTAAGAAATAAAAGCAAAAAAGAACAGATAGTAGCAAAAAAAAACAAAAAATAAAAAACAAAATATAAAAAATAATAATATAAAAAAATTTTAAATTTCTAAATTTTTTTAGAATAGTTATTTTAGATTTTAAAATAGAAGCCAATGATCAAATTTAATGAAATTTTACAAAGTTTTAAGCTTATTAGAAAAAATTTTTTATATATGAATATAATACAATTTATATATTATTAAATAATAAATAGATAATAAATTTTATATATAAAATTTTATAAAAATATTAACATTTAGGTTTAGGCCACAGATAAGTATTTAGGTTTACCTATATATATGTCTGAGTTTTTATTCTTAGCATTAGATTTAAAACAATGAAATTTCTTTCAGTATTGTAAAAAGTTTCTATTAAATTTAATAAAGATGAAAGCAAGGTCTCACCTTTAACATTTAAAAAAAAAAAAATATTAACATTTAAAAAAATTTTAGATGTAACAAAAAAAAGTTTCTAGGAATAGGTGCTATTATTTAGTAATGATTATATAACTTAGCTACAATACTATTAATCTTTTTTATTAGTTTTTAGTTTAAGTTTTTTATTTTTTTATATTTTTTAATATTTTTTTTAGAAAAAAACTATTAATACACTATGTGTATATTAGTGATGGTACTCAAATAGTATAGATAGTATACTGTATATTCCTGAAAATAAACCATTCCAAAAATAAGCTACTTTTGGTTTTGACTAAATTGCAGGTGAAACAAATCTTCAATGGAGCACCATGGTGCACCAAGACTAGTGCACCGAAACTGGTGCACCGATAATTATAAAAAACTCAAATCTTCAACGATGCACCAGATAGTTCTGGTAAAACTAACTAGTTTCACAAACAACTCTAGTTTGGACCAAAAAACCTAAAAACTTGTTTCACCCAAAAATAAGCTATTTCACTTTTTTCAAACTAAAACAATAATAAAATTTTTTGTTCTGAAAATAAGCTACCCTTTTGTCATTGCTAAGTTAATGGGTTGCACAAGACCCCGGACAATTCTATAGTAGGTGGTAGGGTAAAAAGTGGGTAGATTTTAGACCAAATTCACTTTAATTCTGGTTAAAATTAAAATTAATTTTTAATTTTGACCAGAATTTAGATAAGTTTGGCCCAAAAAATCTACCCACTTTTTACCCCACCTATCTTATAATTGTCTGGGGTCCTGGTTGCACTAGCGCATATATGCAATAGTAGAAATAATCGATTATTTTATTCCCACCATTGCATATATATGCCATATTTACCCCCTGAAAACTATTCATGCACTGCCCTTTTATCGTAAAATATCTATCTGTTCCATCACTTTTCCACTTGTAAAAGAATTATCTGCCCTAACCTTTTACTTGAAAAGAACTATTTTCCTACTTATACTGCCAAACGAATTCTTACCTGCCTGTAAAAAACCTATAAATAAATAAATAAAATAAATAAATAAACAAAGAATAAATGAAATATTTAAAAATTAAGTTAAATAAAAAAAAATTTAAATAATAAATTAAAAAAAATTAATTTTAAATTAAAATTTGAAAAAAATAAAGAAAAGCGTTGTTACAATGTTATGGCCTTTTTGTATTGAATATAGCAAAGTAACAAGATCACCCAGTGCAGTGATGTATTTATGAATATACACGGGGTGGAAGTGAAGTATACTTTTTGCTTCACAGCAGGAGGCAAATGGTTCATTATAAAGATAGTATATAATTTTATTTAATAATATAATATGGTAATAAGCCTTGCCTGTAGGAATTACCCTAGAGGGAGAATATTATACTTTACAAGTTAATAATAAAGAGGGTAAGGATATTATTCTAAGCTAAGATTCTAAATGAGGGTATTGAATTCTAACTTTTGCAGGAAGAGAGAAATGCTTCCTTTTTATAACTTTTCTATTCTAAGAGGTATAACAATTCTATTGTTAATTTGTACAGAAATAACTAGAGATAATCATTGCATTATTTGTAAAAATAGTTAGAGGTATTTGTATAGAGGTAATTAGAGATATTTGTCTGGGGTAAACAAGACATTTGTATAGTAATAGATATAGATATTTGTATGGGGATAGATAGAGATATTTGTAAGAAGGTAAGTAGAGGTATTAGTGTAGAGGTAGTTGAGGGTATTAGTGTGGAGGTTGGGGATATTAGTGTGGAGATAGTTGGAGGTAGTTGTGTAGAGGTAATTGGAGATAGTTGTGTCACATCTCATATTACCTAGGTTACTAGTTGGTATAACCTTGTATTATCTAGTGTAACTAAGCCGCAGTATTGTAGCGCAGTTACTGTGCCTCATCCTTTTACCCAATAGAATCTTTTCCTATATTTATAATATATATATAATAATACAATAATAAAATATACTAATATAATAATAATATGATTAATTATATAATAATAAAATATTAACTATATAAAATAAATCATACATTCATAAAATCTATTTTGTGCTATATCACTACGCTATTCTAAAAACCTGTTTTATAATAGCATTATTTAAATAAGAATAATAAAAAAATAAATAGATTAAAATAAAAAAAAGCACCCAAAAATTTAAATTAAAAAAAAGGTAAAAAGCGCTAAAAAATTTAAATAAAAAAAGATAAAAAGAAAAATTAAATATAAAGTATATAAAGTGAAAAAAAATAAAAAAAAAAACTAAAAAAAATAAATAAATAAATAATAATAATAAAAAAAAAATGATAAAAAAAGAAAGCTATATATAACAGGTTTTAACCAGATAAACAGATTATAAATTAACTAAAATATTACATCATAAGTTATGCATGTAAACAATCTCATGACTGATAAAATAATAGCTATAACATTCAAATACTAACATTAACAACTTTTTCTCTACTTGTTTTTACTATAATTTGGGGTCGTCTAAAGCGGAGTAGAATCACGTGACAATTGGCCAATCAAATTATTGAATTTTGATGATCTTTGGCGAAACAAACAAAAAACTGAAACTAAAACCTTGAAAAATACAAAAATGGCAGTCTAAACCTACCTTGGTGTTTTAATTAAAAATGTCGGGAAGGCAATTTTGCTTATATATTATAACCTAAAAATCCCTCTAACTCTAACTTAAAATGATTCTAACTCTAAATTTAATTTGATAAAATATATTATAAGAATCTAATCCGCTTTAGACGTCCTCTATAATTTTATAATTTTTATGTGTATCTAGGGTGCAGGACGGTTTGGGGGTGGCCTGAAATTTTTCAGGTCGGGTCGGGTTCAGACACAGATTGGGTTCAAATCATTAACCCATTAATAAATCAGATCGGGTTAGGATTGGGTACATTAAAGTATCAGGTCGGGTTCGGGGTTCTGTTCATTGATCTATAAAACTCGATCATACCCGATATAATTTTAAAAATATAGCTGCGTGACACAGTTGCACTAAAATCAGAGACATTATATATATAAGTACTATTTATATGCCAAATAGACTTGATTATGCTAAGTAATTTATTTGTTATAAAAAAAAGAAAATAAATCTGTTACCGGATGTTTTGCATCCAATAGTATTGCATCTGGCTTTAAATTTAATGCGCTCACAACCTGAGCCCCCTTCATAGTTCAGGTTAACACATTAATTTCAAAACCAGATGCTTTGTTAATTTTGTTATATAAAAGCAATCACCCTGTGATTGTTTCAGAACTTTTGTCTGCCAAATAAAACTGTTATAGTTGCTACGCTTAATATTACAGCTATCTCAGTATACTTATATAACAGTATTTACTAGTACAGCACCCCAATCAAATACAAGATTTTGCTGACACCATTCTAGATGCATTAATCATACACTTCATTAATGCAAGCATAACTACGTTTCTGATATTCTTACTCAATCTATTTGATTTATCTGATTTATCATTAAAAAAAAACAGAATAATGTAAATAATATATTCTATTTTAGATATTAAAATGCACTTATATGTATAACATTTCTGGTTTTAGTATGACTGCATTGTACAGCTACCCTAATTAAAATAATAATCATAGTAATTAGTCACTGTCTAGTTACTTTTCATACATTTTTGATCAAATTTATATGAGCATAAAAATGATCGGATTTGGTTGGGTCAAAACGAGTTGGATCAGGTTTTGGAATGGACTCAACCCAAACCAGATAAAAAATTTTTATGATAGGTTGGGTATGGGTCAGATTTTAATCAGAATTGGGTCAGGTTTAAAGAAACCTGTTCTGTTCCATCCCGCACCCTATGTATATCATCTCGATTATTCTATTTAATTCAGAATTTTGCCACAATATAAAAAAAATAAATCGGGTTTGCTTTGGGTTTATAAACCCAAGTAAACAAAAATATATATAAATTTATAATTCCAGGTTTATAATCCGAAATAAGCTACCCTTTATATTAAAAATAAATTGCTTAAATCTTCTATATCCCAAAAATAAGCTACTTAAGATCAAAATTATCAAAAAAAAATAGCTTATTTTCAGGAATATATGGTATCACCCGGATTATCTGCAGATATTCGGATATCTGGATTGTGAACTTAGCTACTTGGAATATCTGGATAATACCCGAAAAGTATTTGGATAATATGTAAGGGCCGTAACAGATATTATATAATATCCATTTACTATGAGGGTACCCCTCCCCTCCACGTAAGACGATTCTGATTGGTCAATTTTAAAAAAAATTTTGGAGAGTGGTGAAATGTGGCGTTCTTCCATATAAATTTTTTTTCTTACTAAGTTAACGATATATGTCCACTAATAGAAAGTTGTAGAGCTTGTTGAGACGCATCTAACAGTAGTTAGATCATCCAAATCAGCCCAATGGATGGCGAGATATTATCAAAAAATGATTGGCCAACTATATAAAATCCCATGACAGATTACATATAAAAATCACTATAGGCGAAATGTGGCATGCTTCCATCTAAAACTTTTTTTCTTACTAAGTTAATGATACATGTCCACTAATTAAAAGTTGTAAAGCTTGTCGAGATGCATCTAATGGTGGTTAGATCATCCAAATCGGCCTAGTAGGTGGCGAGATATCGTCAAAAAATGATTGGGCGACTATATAAAATCACATTGTTTACATAGAGATTTTATATAGTCAGCCAATCGTTTTCGATAATATCTCACCATCCACTAGGCCAATTTGGATAATCTAATCACCGTTAGATGCGTCTTGACAAGCTTTACAATTTTCAATTAGTGGACATGTATCGTTAACTTAGTAAGAAAAAAGTTTTAAATGGAAGAATGCCACATTTCACCTATAGTAATCTGTGTCATGGGATTTTATATAGTCAGCCAATCGTTTTTCGACTATATTCTCCATACACTGGGCCGATTTGGATAATCTAACTACCATTAGATGCGTCTTGACGAGCTTTACAACTTTCAATTAGTGGACATGTAACGTTAACTTAGTAAGAAAAATAATTTTAGATGGAAGAGCGCCACATTTCGCTATTCTCCAGTTGACAAGTGGATTATCAATTAATAAAAATATAAAAATTTGGCATCATGCAAAATTTTTATACCTTTGGCTACTAAATAAACTTTCTTAGCACTCAAAAATACATCATTTTAGTATATAATTATATTTTTAATAAGTTTAATTAGTGCTAAAAATTATAATATATTAGTAATATATTATATTATATATATAATTATATATATTAGTAATATATTATAATATATATAATTATATATATTAGTAATATATTATAATATATATAATTATATATATTATATATGTGTAATATAAGACTTTGGCTTACCCCCCTCCCCCTATGATATTACGTAATATCTGTCACGGCCCTAACCGTTTATATTCTAAAATTTTACCTTTAAGTACTGATATTCTTATACCATCCTGCCAGGAGCTATAAATATTATTTTCAATTCATCTTCTTTAACCTTTTGCAAATTAATCAACCTATTATATGGAATCCATTCATATTCTGTAACATTAAGTTGAGATTTTTTGATATATTCATCAATATTTTTGTTTTTACTTGTTCATTCTTTAGATGCATCTTGAGTAGGGTAGGAGGCATGGTAAAATTTTAGGGCATGCCCCAAGTGGCATGCCCCCAAGCTGAGGCATGCCCCTCTTATTATGCCCTGGGGCATGCCCCTAGGTATATAAATTGTTAATATGCATATAAGCATGATGCTTAAAATTTTTCAAAATATATTTTTTTATATAATAAGGCCAAATAAATGTTTTAAAAAATAATTTTATTCTTTTTTGAATTTAAAAATTACAATTTTTATTTAATATATAGTCAGACCTCTCTAAGTGCATGCCCTTGGGACCACACTTTCATAATGTGCATTTAGAAAATAATAAGAAAAAGTGTATTTATAAAGATCAAGTATATATTTGGGCTAGTACTTAAGCATGCATTTAGATAGTGTGTGTATTTAGAGAGAGTACACTTAGAAAAGTCTGACTGTATTTATTTTTAGCTTGAAAAATAATATCATCAACAGTCCATTCATTTTTGATACGATCATTTAATTTTTTAATTCTGAGTTTCTGATATTGGCCAATCATATTCGTGATGATCCTTTCCATAATCACATGATAGGGACATGCCTCCAAGGCATGCCTCTAGGACATGCCCCAAGACTCATGCCACCTACCCTAATCTTGAGGATCACATCGTTGACACCAAGTTAGGACCCCGGACATCTCTGATATATGTTATATTTTTTTTTAGCAAATTGATTCAAATTTGATCTAAGGTCCAAATTTAAATTTTAGCAAATCGAAGTTAATTTTAAAAAGAGTCATAATTGAATATTTTGGCGAATTACAAAGATTTTATGCATGTTATATTTTATTTTTAGCAATTTACCCATATTTTTGCAAAAATTATTGTAACAAGTTAAGTTGCGCTATAATGATCGATCCAGATATAACAAGTTGTTAATGGCTATATAGAGTAAAGTGATAATCAATTATAATTAAAAATAAATAAAAGTAGTTGTAGCATGTAATCGGGTTTTAGTATCAATAGCAACTTGGTACTTACCCCGCGTATGTATTATGATCATTGATCGTGATTGTATATCAATAAACAAATAAATATGTAATGCAATTGCATAGAGATGTGAATTAGTTAGTAATTCACATAATAATTGTAGTTAATATTATCTCTATAAGTTCTTGATCAAATTTAATAAAATTTTTTTTATTTGAATTCTATGGATTCGTACAATTAAAATAAAAAAATTTTCATCAAATTTGGTCAAGAACTCGTAAAGATATCTTTGATGAAAGTTCCTGTAAACAATTTCAACGCAGCTTCTTTGCAATATGTTTTTTTGCTTTTTCAAAATAACCCACTGTTCGGCGATGATTTACAAGAAATTTTACTATGCTAACTAAAAAAAAATTTATAACAAGACTTATAGCGCATATCATGGACTAATAGAATCTCAAATTTCATGAAAAAATATTGAAAACTCATAAAGATATTAACGTTTTTGTAAATTTGAACGCATACGTTTTCGCAAGTTTTCCCCTAAATTCAAATGCTTCTGGAGGCACTTTCTCAAAATGAAACATACAAAATACGATTAAATAAGTTGATAGAATAGATATTCAAGAGTTTTCAGTTAAAATTTTATCAAAAACGGATTAATATTGATGAAGTTTTAATGATTTTTTCAATTTGCTTCCAGATTCGGGATTTTCTAAAATTTTCAATTTTGATCAAAACAGAAAAATCACCATCACAGGCTAGATTTTCACAAGTTCAAATGAAACAAGTTACTGCGCACTAATAAAATCAATAGAGAATAGATTAAAATTTTGCTTTCTAAAATTTCAAGTTATTTGGTTAAATATTCATTCTATAATAGCTTTTTTTCATTTGGCGCAGCTTCTTTAAAAGAAGCTGCGCCAAATAAAAAAAGCTATTATAGAATGAATATTTAACCAAATAACTTGAAATTTTAGAAAGCAAAATTTTAATCTATTCTCTATTGATTTTATTAGTGCGCAGTAACTTGTTTCATTTGAACTTGTGAAAATCTAGCCTGTGATGGTGATTTTTCTGTTTTGATCAAAATTGAAAATTTTAGAAAATCCCGAATCTGGAAGCAAATTGAAAAAATCATTAAAACTTCATCAATATTAATCCGTTTTTGATAAAATTTTAACTGAAAACTCTTGAATATCTATTCTATCAACTTATTTAATCGTATTTTGTATGTTTCATTTTGAGAAAGTGCCTCCAGAAGCATTTGAATTTAGGTGAAAACTTGCGAAAACGTATGCGTTCAAATTTACAAAAACGTTAATATCTTTATGAGTTTTTAATATTTTTTCATGAAATTTGAGATTCTATTAGTCCATGATATGCGCTATAAGTCTTGTTATAAAATTTTTTTTAGTTAGCATAGTAAAATTTCTTGTAAATCATCGCCGAACAGTGGGTTATTTTGAAAAAGCAAAAAAACATATTGCAAAGAAGCTGCGTTGAAATTGTTTACAGGAACTTTCATCAAAGATATCTTTACGAGTTCTTGACCAAATTTGATGAAAATTTTTTTATTTTAATTGTACGAATCCATAGAATTTAAATAAAAAAAATTTTATTAAATTTGATCAAGAACTTATAGAGATAATATTAATAAAAGGTTTTAAAAGTTAAAATATTTAAGTGACAAAATCGAATAGCAATTCCTTAATTTTATTAATAAAATAATATTATACCCAAAATTTTATTAAATGATTATAATATTTTGCTCTAATAAAACTTATTTAGCACATAAAAATACATTATGCAAGTAAATTTACTTTTATATTTCTTGAAAATTTAAGAAAAGATGCTTAATTTTTGATTTTTTGATCAAAAAATCCAAAATTAAGTATCTCTTCTTAAATTTTCAAGAAATATAAAAGTAAATATGCCAGTAAAATGTATTTTTATATGCTGCACAAATTTTTTTAGAGCACCTGAACCTAAGAGCACTATCTAAATGTAATAATTTAGTTTTTAGCAAATTACTATAAAAACTTCATTTAATAATTGAATTTTTAGCAAATTTACTTTATTTTAGAGGTAGCAAAAACCTTAAAATTTGTGCAGATCAGTTATGACCTATATGAGAGATGTCCGAGGTCCTACCAAGTTGGAGAGATATAAAATCGTTTGCATTTTGTATATTTTCTATAAAATTTATATCTTTAAAATTAAATATTAATTTAATAAAATTGTATTAACTTATTTATAGTTAATTATATTTGAACAAAAGGTCAAAATATATATAGTATATATTAGTAGCACTTTGCTATCTAATATTAATGGACTTTTCTACTTACTTACTATTTGTATAAATATTAAATGATATGCGTTTGTTAAACGTTTATTTATAAATGAAAAATTATATTCACAAACTAATAATGGTTAGAATTGATTGAAAAATATAGATATATTTAATGGCTAATTCCTTATTAAATAATTATATCATAAATTTTGATACTTACTCTCTTCAATAAATATGATAATTAAACAGAATTAGAAATTATAATACAAATTTTCATAAATTAATGTAATAGTTTTATTCTTACCATCTAATAAATTTTTATTTGATTAGAATAATGTTTATTTATTAAAAACAAAAAAAAATTAGATGAATTCATTTGCCAGATAAGAACCAAAGTTACTACTTTGAATACATAATTGAAGATAATCATGAAAATCTTAAGACAAAACGTGACAAGTAAAAAAAGTGAAACCATATCATATTTCAAAAGATGACCATAATTGAATTTATTATAATAAAAGACCTGTCATATAAAAATATGATATGATTTGTATGTGAATAAACATGATGCTACCAGGACCCTGAAGAACTCTAATACAACTCTGATCTGAGTTTGTATAATTTTGGCAGTATTTTAGCCAAATAGATATATAAAATAGAACAAAATTTGAAAATTTACTATATAAAAATGCAACGTTTAATGAATTTCTATACAAAATTTTCTTTTTTAGAATCATCTGAGTTGTATTAGAGTTCTTAGGGTCCTGTATCACTGTCTTGGTTCAAGTTGATTTTTTACTTGTTACAAAAATAATGATAAAATAATATACTCACTTGAATAATGATTTGTGGAATATTCCTAAAAAAAATGTCAAAAAATGCACCACATATAATTGTACCAACAAAGATATATTTAAATATATTAAATCTATTGATTTCCTTGTAGTGATATAACCTCTTAGTAAACATAGGTATATCTTTCAAAATTGTCAAATATTTATAATCAGTTGCTATTAAAATAATTAGCAGAATTACTAGACCTAAATATTTCTTGACCCATTTTTTAAAATCTTTACCAATAATGGGTTCTTTAATTCCCTTATAAATCTTATAAATGGTATAGATTGCTATACAAATGTTTGTGAATAATTAATAGGCTGTGCTAGTATAATATACTGTTATTTACTTATAAGCAGTGTTGTCACTTGGACATGTCCATACTATGTTTTTTGTTCAACGTCCAAGATTGTCCAAAATCGTCCAAGCCTATGTCTCATGTTTAACTATCAATAAAGTAATTTAAAAAAATATATAATTATATATTTTTTTAGATGCTGAACTCATTGGTGAAAAAATTAAAATAGATTATCTTAATAAAATTTTAAGTAATTTTAATTTGAAAAAATGTCCAAAATGTTCAAAAAATGTCCAAGTAACAACACTGCTTATAAGCATACCAGATTTGATATTTGTGTTGAGATAGCAGGTATATACATAATACTGTATTATAAAACAAAATCAGGTTTTTGGAATTGATATAAATTTTTCACCAATTGTAGAAATTTGTGAGACCATAGCACTACTATATCTATATTTTATTTGAAAGTTATAGAATTTAGGCCCGAAAAGGATTTTTACTAAATTAAAAGTTTAATTTGAACAGAAAAGCAATCTAAAGTAAGAGTATTTAATTATTTTTACCCAGGTACATTAGGTAGAATTTTATATCTGGATATATCTATAAATCACCTGGATAACCCACAGGTTTACTTGTCAGATAACTGGATAGTATTTTTTTGATCAGGTACTATTACTAGTTGTCTAGAGCATAGCGACAGACTCATACTTTTATGCCCTTTGATGACCATAACTACGTTATTGATACATTTTTAATAAAAATATCAAAAACGTAGTTGTTGTATTTTCTGGATGTAACACTGTGTATCTATATTTGCACATTTAGTGCAACAACAATACAGGTTTTACACGTTTGTATCATGGGCTGATTCGAACCAATTACCCAGGTAACTAATTTATACATATCTAATATAGTAATTGTCTGTAGTATATGTTTCTTTATTTTTTTTTATGATTTTTTTTTTAATTCAACCTTCACTTAATTTATATAACTTCTAAGCCGTCGCTCAAATTACTTTACTGGCCTTCACTCAAATTATTTACTAAACCTTTACTCAAATTACTTACTGACCCTTCGCTCAAGTATGTTTTTTTAATTTTTTAAAAGGGTCGACATTGTTTTTCAAGTAATTATAAACTACGTATATACGTGTGTACATGTATATACTAATAATTAAAATGGATGCTTGTTACTGTATATTCCAAAAATAAGCAATCTTTTTTGGCCAAAAAATTATACAAAAAAATGAGAGGTTGCTTATTTTCAAAATATTGAGTTTTTTAAAAAAATTGAAAACTGTACTAATAAAAGGTTGTCCAAATAACACCAAATTTTTACTATAAGTGTATTTTTATGCGCTAAACAATTTTACTTAATCAACCTTTTTGAAGTTTACTTAGTAAAAAAAAAGGTTTATATGTAGCAACTGTTAACGCGTTTTTTAAGATTTTTGAAAAAAACAGAGGAGTTGCTTATTTTGGGGAATCTACGGTAGCATAGATTCAAGTGGGCTTAAAGTAAATTATACAGGTAAAATGTGTAATAAATTTTAATGAGAAATTTCTTAGAAATATAATAGTTAAAAAAATTTGTTTTTAAAGATCCTAATGCTTATGAAGCTGTTATAGCCAATTTAATTTCTTCACAATGCGGATTATTTTACTTTGAAATTAAAATTATAAATGAAGAAAAAAATGTATAATATCAAATAATTATTTGTATAATTTCTTAATGATTTCGTCATCCTCAGCTTTTTGTGCTTTTATTTTCTTAATTGCTTCGTCTCATTCAGTTTTCGTTATTTTGTTGTAATTCCTCTAATGCTTTTTTTATTTGTTATAGTAATTTTATTGTTAATAATTAATAGTATAATTTATTTTTTAATCTTAATGATGGCAAGAATGACCCCAATCTTGTAATAGCAGCATAACGGATCCACACACAAGCATTAAAGGAGATTTGCTGAATATGTAAGAAAAATATAAAAGAATTAGAGGACATTTATATTATAAGGCAGTAAAGACGGAATTATATCAGTTAAATTGGTTTCTGATAATGCGAAACTCTCTACTATCTTGCTTATTTATTGGGCTATTGTGGGCTGTTTTTGCCTCTTGGTTGTCACCTTGGTCTGCCCCCTTTTTGTGGTTGTGTCGTTGCTTATATTTGTCTTGTCGTGTTAATGTCCCCTCACTGTCCTCTCCCTGTGGCTCATGTATTAAATCATTATTATAAATTTTTACTATCTCCTTAATTATTTATTAATAGAATGATTGGAATCGGATACTGTACAAGACAAAATAACATAAGCGATTTCATACCTGGTAATAATGGACTATTTTTTATTTAATTTTTATTATTACAATTCACATATAATACAATACTTTATATTTTTAATTTTTTTTTCAGTTAAATTTTTTTTTATTAATTGTCCGAAGGACATTACAGACGGAGCAATAGTGATCCTGATGTCTGTGTGTTACCAAATTCTGAATCCTGATTGGCTAGATCAGGTGTAATATAAAAAAAAACAATCAAAACAATAAAACTAATCCTTATTGGCTATTTGTCCTTCGGACTTTAAATGGTTCGCATTTTCCTAGTTATTATATAATAACTAATTTTTTTTTTTTGTGTAGCAATTTTTTCAACTTTTGGTCTTTTTTCTTCGCTGCCTATTGGAGTCGTCGCATATTGCAGTCGTCGCATATATCTTATAGCAGGAATAACTTTTGATCATTGTCTTGTATTTTCTGGATTTATATAAAATCGAATTAAAATTAACATGATATTAAATTTACATTCATCAAATTTAGAATCAACTTAAAGTACTTTTAAGTTTTATACCAACTTGGGTTGTATTTAGAATTCTACTCCAACCTAAGTCTGCAATAATTCCATTTCTATACAATAATATCAGAATTATATCCAAGCAATATATGTCACTCGAGGAACTTATAGCAGAATGTCTTTCGATCATTGTTTTGTATTTTCTGGATCTATGTAAAATCGAATTTAAAATCAACATGATATTAAATTTACATTTATCAAATTTAGAGTCAACTTAAGTTGCTTTTAAGTTTCGAACTAACTTGGATTGCATTTAGAATTCCACTTCAACCTAAGTCTGCAATAATTCCATTTCTACGTACAATATATTTATTTAGCTATAAAGAATCAAAAAAGTATTAGTATAAGTTTTAACGAAGCTAACAAAAAAAACAAGAAAAAAATAAAAAAATTACTTATTTTTATAATAAATAAAGGGTACTGTTAGGGCAATAACATTTATTACGTAATATTTTTGGGGATGGGGGTTAGACAAAATCTTATGTTACACAAAATAGACTACTAGCCAATCAAAATCAATAATTATTTAACCATAATTATAACAAAATATGGGATAAATATATTTTTTTGTATAACAAAATTGGACATTTTGATTGGTCTTACATGGGGGTGGGGGGTAAGCCTCTATAGTAAATGGATATTACGTAATAAATGTCATGGCCCTTATTTACACCATGGTTTTTGCTATTTGCACCATGGATTTCATGTAACAGTAGATCATCAATCAACCTTTTATATTTACACCATGGTAATATAAGTTGCACCAATAAAAACTCGGCTTTTTTTGTAGATTAATAGTTATTTCGCGCCGTTAATGTCATGTAACATTACACAAGTCTTGTTTTGGTAATCTAGTAGACCTGCTAACCTAATTTTATAATGCGGGCCAACCCTAACCCTAATTTTATAATTCGGGCCAACTCTTACCCTAATTTTTTAAGGCCTTAAAAAATTAGGGTAAGGGTTGGCCCGAATTATAAGATTAGGGTTAGGGTTGGCCCGCATTATAAAATTAGTTAGCAGGCCTACTAGATTAAGTAACCAAAACAAGACTTGTGTAATGTTACATGCCATTAACGGCGCGAAATAACTATTAATCTACAAAAAAAGGCGAGTTTTTATTGGTGCAACACATATTACCATGGTGCAAATGAGAAAATGTTGATTGATGATCTATTGTTACACGGAATCATGGTGCAAATAGCAAAAACCATGGTGTAAATAGCAGTACCCTTTATTTAATGAACTTTATAAAATATAACAAATTTAATTAACTTGTTATTTATTTTTTTTTGCACAATGATATAATAGCAAGGATGAACGTAGCGCAATAGAAAGAACAAATATTAGTTAGGCCATGCAAATTAAATTAGTTGATTCTTGTTACATGGAACAAACAAATAGGACCCGGCCAGCTGGCAAAAAATGTTATATTTAAAAAATTTTTTAATATAAAAAATTTTTATAAATTTTTTTTTATACAAGAATAAAAAAAATTTTATATAGAAAAAAATTTTAAATTCTCTAAAAAAGTGACCTGGCCGGGTGACGAGAATCAATTTTATTAGTTTGCGTGGCCTTAGATTCAGAATGTTAAATTTGAAACATAGCACAATAGTTAGATTCAAGTATAGTACAATAGTTAGTTTTGAATATAGTACAATCAGTGTTGGGCTGGACATTGAATATGGACATTGGACCACCTATGTCCAGTCCAGTCCAATCCATTGGACCAAAAAGTATTGGACATTGGATATTGTGTAATTCATAAATCAACAATTATCATATGATAAATAGCCTCAAGAATCTTTTTCAGTATCACACCCGAAAGTTTTGAGCACATGATAGTGATAAATTCATAATAAGCTTGTTAAGGTTGGAGTTAGTATTTATATTCAAATTACAGTGCANATAAAAAAAATTTTTAAAAATAAAAATTAAAAAAAAAACCATAAAAAAAAAATAAATTTAAAAAAAATAAAAATAAAAAGGGTTTTATAATTTACCGGCATGGCGATGTACCGCCACCCCTTGATCAACCAATTAGAATGCAGGATCAGGTGTAATATGAAATCGAAGCGATTAAGATTTTTTTTCAAAATTCGGCTATAGCACGAAATTTTGCCTATAAAATCATCTCTCATGCTCTAACAAAAAAAATTTCTCTCGAAATTTTGGATTAGCATCTCTTTGCTAAATCGCCATACTCTAACCCTATCCCTCACCCTCACCCTAACCCTAAACTAATAAATCAATTTATTGTTTTGATTTCACGTTACACCAGATCTTATAGGATGCGGTGTATCGCATATGCGAAAAAATCAAAAATTCAAATAAAAAAAATAAAAAATAAAATAAAAATAAAAAATAAAAAAAAATAAAAAAATAAAAAATAAATAAAAATAAATAAAAAATAAAAAATAAAAAAAAACAAAAAAATAAAAAAAATAAAAAATAAAAAAAAATAAAAAATAAAAAAAAAATAAAAAATAAATAAAAAATAAAAAAATAAATAATAAATAAATAAATACATTAATAATAAAAATGATAAAAAAAATTAAAAAAATAAAAGAAACTTAATAAAATTAAAAAAAACTAATAAAATTATTTAAGTTTTTTAGTTTCAATTTTACAATATAAATTATAAATTTTAACACTCCAGACTCATACCGGTTCCTGGTTCCTAATATATATACAGATACTAATATTCCGCATAATTTGAACTGAGCAGTATTTTAGAAGATCTAAACCTAGTCTAAACATCAGTTTGGATCTAAAGTTAGATTCTGAACTTGTATTACTTAGATCTAAGTCCGGTTCAGATCTATGAAATTTATAGATGCTATAGTTGATTAAGTTCTATGTTCTTGCTAAAAAAAAACACGATCACAACTGTTTTTATAAATTCCAAAAATAAAATAAATTTTCATAATAACATATTATACGAATAGTTATTATATAATATTAAAAGGTTATATAATTATTAATTTGTTGTTATATTTTATATTGCTCATATTGGTTGTTTCAAAGTGATAATCAGCCAATTAGCAATCAGTATTATTCTAATAAGACTGGACTAGTATTACTCAAGCAGATTTTTTTATAGGTCTGAACCCGTATCAATTTTAATAAATCAAGGGTCCGAACTCAGTTTACTGGTTTATTCAATGGACCAGTCTCAGATCTTTTGTAAAATACTAGCAGATACTAATTAATTAATTTGTACGTAATATAAACTATAAACCAAAATTATATCTAATTTAAAATTAGGATTAGGATCAGCTTTGGGATTGAAAGAAGTTATAGTTTATAATAAAATTTTGTAAGAAATTTTTTTTTTGTTAGAGTCTAAAGAGCGGTTTTATAAGCAAAATTTTAAGTTATCATACGCAGTGTTTGGCTATCCAAGGCTTTTTTTGATATTTGACCTTGTTCACATCCAAAATGTCCAAGTATTCAAGATTGTCCAAAGCTTATACAGGCTTTAATAATTATTAAATTGTCTAAAAAATATATGATTATATATTTTTTGAGGTGCTAAACACATTCCAGTTAAAATTAAAATAGATTGTCTTAATAAAATTTTAAGTAATTTTACTTTATTTAATTGTTCACGATTGTTCAAAATTGTTCAAACTACTGCCCAAAGCTGTTCCATGACAACACTGATTATATGTACCGTGTTTATATATATAGTATACAAATAGTAATTGCCTTTTTTTTAAAGACATTTCTAAACATTTCTAGCCAGAAATATATAATTTATATATCTCTGGATTTTTGGCCAATTAAATTGCAAAAAAGTCATATAATTACCACTTTAGTGATCACATGATTATGTCAAATGGGTCAGCTATTTTTGTATAACCCAAACCTACAAACTAACAGATAGATGGATTACACTTAAGAAACTTAAAAAAATTAAATAATATCAACATTTTAAATTAAAATATCTCTATGACCATTTGAATAAACTTGATAAAATTTTTTTTATAACAAAAATTTATCGAACTTGGTTAGATAGTTGTAAAGATATTTTTGCTTATAGCTGTGTTTGATCAAATATGCAAAATATATTACTATTATGGCATTTAATTTATTCAAAATCGATTATATTTTTTTAATAAATAAAAAAAAAAGTATAGTACAAATAGAATATAACAAACAAACTTATATACTATTATTTATTTATTAAAAAAAAACTAAAGCAAAGCATAGCTACAAAATTGTAATATGTTAATATTAAACTTTATACGCAAGACAAACATCTAATTCACTAATCATTACCACTACTAATTTAGCAATTAATAGTAACTATCTATACTATATCAATAATAATGACAACTCTAACAAAATTATACATAGAAAAAGCATTAGTAATACAAAAAAAAACAACAAAAATAAACCTATATCACCAATTAAATGACAATAATGACTCCAATAACTCCAATAATAGCAACAACTTTATCAAAAATTTGAATACTCTAACAAAAAAAAACATCTAAAAAATGATCAGCAACTTCATTCAAAAAAAAATAAACATAACAATTCATATATTAACTCTAATGCTGAAATCATGTCCAAAAAAAATCATATCCAAAAAAAGAAAAACACATTTGAAAAAAATGGTAGCAAACTCATACTATAGTATTAGAAGAAAAAAGACATTAGTAATATCAAAAAAATCGTAATGACTTGCTTACATATAAAAAAAAACAGCAACTTCAACTGACTCCAAAAATGAAATCACATCTAAAAGAAAAATGACAACTCTAACCTGAACTATATTGGAAAAGATATTAGTAAGGGGGCATCTATAAATAACATTATACAAGAGAAGGATCAGATGAAATATAATATTTTTTTAATAAGTAAAGAGAGTCAAAAAATATAATGTAATTTTTTTGGAAAAATTTGTTCAAATTCTAATCTAGTGGTCCAAATTGAATGATTTTGGTACTATTCAATTCGTTCCGGTGGGAGGAGTCGAATAGTACCAATTTTATTTATTTAAACTACTAGATTAGAAGTTATTAGCAAAATACTATTGGTCATATCTTTTTTTGTAAAATTACTATATAACCAATAGTTTTTGTGAATATCTTGCAATCCATTAATCCAAATAACATAATTTTGGTATCATCGGATTTGTTTTATCAAGACGAATTGAATGGTATCAAAATCATCTAAATCGAATTACTGTATTACAAAATATTTAAAATTTTATATATAAATATACAAATTTTGAAAAAATTTTTTATATAGTCTAGGGCAGTATTGTACATGTGACAGCTGGGACATAAGTTGAAACATTTGAAACATTTTGAAACAATTTTATAAATTGAAATTACTTAAAATTTTATTAAGATAATCTAATTAAATTTTTTTAAAAATGTGTTTAGCACCTAAAAAAATATATAATTATATATTTTTTTAAATTAATTTATTAATTATTAAGGCTTGGAACATAGTTAGAACACTTGGGACACTGGAACATTAGAACATTGGAACATAACAAAAAAAAAGAGAGATAGCACAACACTGGTCTAGAAGGAGTCAAAAGCTACTATATAGAGTATATAACATTATTATTATTTTTTTTTTAATATTAAGGTGCCCACTTAGGTACCCTAGCACTTTATTGGTCCAAGCGGGTTGGCCCGGTCAATATGACTGTGCCACATATTACATTTGTATAACGAGAGTACAACTAGCAACATGTACAACTTTTGGTTGTCTAATTTAAGTAGTCCGCCCAAAGGTTCTACACTAGATGCCATACCTGCAACCCAACTAGGGGATTGCCTATTTAAACTCTCTGGCTTCTACTCATGTTCAATGTTTCTTCCAATATACCCTTTCGAGTAATTCACTATTAAAAGTACCCTGAGGCTTTAGCCAAACACCTATTGGAGGGCATTTTCCCCTGTGGTAAACCTGATAGGGTGATACCTGTTCCCCACAGGTATTCACCTACACTTTCGGTAGCTTATGCATTCACCGAGGCAAACAACTTGCAGTTAGGGGGTTACCCTGCAACCGCTACCATTACCTACTACTGCCCTTGTGGAGTTCACTAGACCCCAGTACCCGGTCAGTCACTCTTTGGATCCTTTTCCCCAGTTATCCCAGACTACCAATCCAGTTGGCCCGGAAGGATCGGTCTGCCAGGCTTTAGGTGCCTAAGGTCTCCCTTTCCTTGGTTCATGCTTCTATAATACATGACCTTTTTCTCCGGTACGACTCCGGCGGCCAGGTTGGTGGGCCCCCTTTGCCATAGGGGCTCTTGCCCGTCCAGTTTTCCGGTCAGTCACCACTAAGATCCTTTTCCCCGGTACTGTCGAAAGTCTAGCTACTTCTCTACTCGGGACTTGCCAAATAGGTTTCTGTATCTCCGGTTCCTTGGATTTGTCTGTGTAATGAGATACAATTTCGCCCGAAAGCTCCCATTCAAAATAGTAACCAAGGACTACAGGTAGTGTACCCAACCGATCGACAAGACACAGTTACTGGAATACAGGTCTATTTTTCAAAAGCGTCGCCAGTGGGATTTGAACTCTAGACCTGCTACTTGGGGTGACAACTTACCAACTTCCCTAAGTTGCCACACCCTTTGTATATAACATTATTTATGGATGCCCCCTAATATTATCTGTTATATAAAAAACAATGTAATGACTCATATACAAATCATATCTAGAAAAAAATGGCAGCTTCAACTGACTTTGATAATGAAATCATATCTAAAAGAAATATGCTAACTCTAACATGAACCATATTAGAAAAGACATTAGTAATACAGTTAACTTTACTCCTATACAATTACCTTCTTTACAATCACATTATAATAAAACCTTTCTCTATATTACATTTTTATTAAAAACAAAAAAACAATTTACTATTAAATATATAAAAAAATACCTCTATAAAGCACAACTTCTTTATAAGCACTTTTTTGAAAAAAGTATATATATGACCAAATTCATGATTGTAAAGAGGTTGACTATATTATATTAAAAAAAAAACAACATAATAACTCATATACAAATTATATCTAGAAAAAAAAAATGGCAACTCCAACTGATCCACTTCAACAACAATATCAAAAAAAACAATATAACTACTCATGCACTAACTTTAATGCTAAAATTTCATTTGAAAAAAAATGGCGATTCCAAATAAAGAACTTATATAAAAAAAAAGTATTAGTAATATCAAAAAAAAGCACTGTATACTAACTTCAATAACAAAATCGCACTTGAAAACTCCAACAATGAACTTATACTGAAAAAAAGAAGTATTAGAATATTAAAAAAAAAACAAACCAAAAACAATATAATATAGTAATGGCTCATATAACTCCAATAATAATAGTAATTTTAATAGCAAGTCAATAACAAAATCATATCTAAAAAAAAAAGCATTAATGAATATAAAAAAAAGAGCAATATGAAAATTTAAATAAGCTTACACCAACTCTAACAACGACATGACTCTACTATAATGCCAAAATTACACCTATAAGAAAGAAGAGTTAGTGTATACAATACAAAGATTAAAAAGGCACTAACATGGTCCAAAAAACAGTATCCTTATCTGGTCAAATGAACCTACAGTACAAAGAAAAAAAAGCTTAGTAAAAAGCAAAAAAAGCAAAAAAAAAAAAAAGCAGAAAAAAAACAAACAAAAATAAAAATAAACTAATCTATACTTATCTATTCAGATCTGGTGATCTGGTGAATGCATTTGATCTTGTATCGGAGATCAGTTTAAAACATGAACTTTTAATCATGTGATTTATTCGTTCTTTGATTGGCTAAAGAGGCCAGAGATATATAACTTATATATCTCTGGCTAGAAATAGAGATACCTAGAATTTTCTTTTTTTAATATTTTTTTATTTTTTATTTTATTATTTATTTTTAATTTATTTTTTATTTTTAAATTTTTTATTATTGTTATTTTTTTTTATTTTTAAATTTTATATATTCTCTAAATTTTTTTAATGAATTTTTATTTTTTTTGTATATACAATATATCATGTTCTATAAGATCTGTATAATATAAAATCAATTAAATAAAATTATAGTTTTTATTCGTTAGAGTTAGGATAAGGTAAGAGCAATATATATGTAAATTGAGAAAATAGTTTATACATAGTAAAATTTGACGAATTGTTTTTTTTTCTTTTTTGCTAAAATGCAAAAAATAGGTTTATTAAACAAAAAAATTTCATATTACAGTATTAATTACATAATATATATGGCAACTGTAGTGTTTAATCTATAATGCATTTTAGCAAATTCGGTTATTAGTAAAGATATATAAATAAAATTAAAAGTATAAATAACAGCCATTTTAATTGGTTTATATAACCATGTTTTTGATCAATGAAGATTTGATAACGATAAAATCGACGGGAATATGCTTATCAATGCATGTTCACCAATATTGATGAGGTTTATAGTTGTAGCTGTTGTATTCATTCTTGTTCAAGTTATTGCACGCCTGTTTCTTAAAAGTTTGGTTGAGATCGGCTATGTCTTTGTTCATGGTCGCTGAAAAATTCCCAAATGAAAGTGATGCCGTCATATTAACAGATTTATGGGGAACATACATACATACACACGATTGAATGTCACGTGTATTTGATGTGGTTTGTTTTGCTAGTTTCGCAACTCGTATTACAATGTTAAATATAGTACGTACGTATTAGCAAATAAACATTGACGTAAATTTACATATTTGTCAGGTTTTACTAAACCAGGCCTTTTATTTAAACAAAAAAAAAAGATAACATTACCGAAATGGAACAAGCAATGTTTATCTGATTAAATCTAATGATAATCAGAATAATTTATTATTTCAGCAACAGTATGAAAATAGTTAAATAACCAAAAGTAAAAAAAAAAAATTTAACCAAAGTAAAAAAAAATTAATATTAGTAGCTCAGCTTTAATAGCTCAAGAAAATTTTGATAAATTACAATTTATGAAAAAGAATGTTATTCTTCCTAAAAAGGATAATTAATATAATTCAAATCTTTCGTTGTTTCGCCCGGCGCAGTTATGAAATAAACAACAATATTAGTGACCACAAACAATAAGATTGAAAGAGATTTATTGCCTGAAGATGTTATCAAATTATGTTTATTTTAAATAATCCCTTAAAATAACTTAGTCCAATAGACGCAACCCAATCTCCCACAACCTCGCTAGCCCAATCATTCATTTGAACCTTTCAATTCCTGAATTTGCCTAAGTAGAAATGCCTTCTCATCATTAAATTGTTCATCATCTAAAATTAAGGAATGTAACGTGTTAATAAAAAAAAAAATTTAAATATGGCGCATAATCATAATGTAACAAACAAACCATGACGTTCGTTATGGAAATTTCCCAAGAATTGGATTAATCTTTCCTTATTTTTCCATAGGATGTCAGAAATTGATTTGTTCTTGTTGGGATTTGCTACAAATATCTATCATTATAAGAAATTTACGTTATTAATGATGTACCTTCGTTTGCCTGGTGGATTACATTAGAGTTTATACACACCTTAAATACATGAAAGGCTTCAAATTGAATATTACGACTTTTATCTTTCAGTAAAGTCATCATTAACTTCAAATTCTCTGCGCTCGCGATGTATCGGGTCATCACATTGAAATTGCAGCGATCCAATAAAATTTCGCCGAGTAACTAAAAAAAAAACTTGAGTTAACCGACAATCAAATAAAATAGAAATTTACGTATAAGCATACCTTCAAAGATTGCCGCTTAGTTACATAATTATTCGAATTCAATAATTTGGTATATGAATCGAAAAACTAATTGATAAATAGTTAGTTGTATAGAAAAAATGCATATACGTAAAGTAATAATAATAATAAAGAAAAGAAAAATAAACGAAAAAAAAAACATAGTACCGTATCGTAATTTGTATCCAAAAATTCAGCCACTAACGTTTTATGACGTGTTAATAATTCCTATTTAAATAAAAAAAAATTATTAAAAATCTTATTCATACGTATAATAAAATATGTAATGATTAAATATCTAACCTTGAATGTGGCAAATGCATCACTTGCAATATCAAAAGTATTCAATTCTACATATTCAAAAAAATTATAAAATTGAGGAGAATATAAAATAATTTTAGTCAACGATTCGTGTCGAAGGCATTCTCTAAGAATCAATCCACAATTGAGTGCTATTTCAGAATTTTCATATCTAAAATTGTGAAAATAGGAATATTAAAAATAATATTTAAATATAACGTCATATAATTGAGAAAACCCCAACCCTTTGAGTAAAGTAAATAAGATATCTTCTTTATTTTTTAAATAATCAACGGTAGGTGTCAATGAACCAATTTGCCTTCTTAAAAGGTTATTGAATATTTGTGTTACATCTTTCTTTGCCTAGTCATCATCGAAGAGCCAATTAATAGAAAATTTTAAAATTAAAAAATAAAAGCGTAAAAGCTAAAAATTACTTCGAATTCAAATCGCCACATGTTAAGCACGAGTAATTGCAAAATATCGTTGTTGTATACTTCTTGCGCTAATTGTGCGACAGTTTCTTGAACTGGTTCGCTTTCTAAATATGTAATGAAAGCGAGATCACATTTTTAATTTATTCCGACAAGCAAAGACAAGCAAAGACAATTTTCGAAGATATCCTAACCTCCCTCGCCATAAAGAATATTTTTCATTGCTATTAAATTTTTCGATATGTCTTCGCTTGCCTACGAAATGACATTTGGTGAGGACCATTCTTCTTATCTTTTCTTTATCACTAAGCAGGTTGTTGAGAGGTCAGGAACCACTCTTATATGTAAAAAAAACATAAATGAAGTCTTCAAACGGAATAAGGAAGTACTTCTAAAAATGGCCTGAACTCCTTACAACTATATCGTCCCCCAATGCATAAAAGAAGCCTAAAAACAATGATAGCTCGTCCTTTTAACGAACCTTCTTTTTATCTACGCCGTCCAATTTATTAATGGCATCTTTTACAGATTTCACCAACTCGTGTGGGGTCTTTGATTTTGTCTTGAATAGAGGGAGAAAGCTCATTTTTTTAGTACACTATATTTGAGACTGGACTTTACAAGAATTGCGGGAAAGAGGGGAGGTCGTCTCAAATTTAGTTGGAAGAAAGGGGTACTTATAGTTCTCGACCTCCGTGTACTTCTTTTATTCTTATGGGGCTATTTTTTAATAAAATACATTAAATTTCAACAAAAGTTATACTTAGACGACGTGTCCGAGTGGTTAAGGAGTGTGACTAGAAATCACATGGGCTCTGCCCGCACAGGTTCAAGTCCTGTCGTCGTCGAAATAAAATTTTTTTTTTCTTAAATTTTGCTATAAAAAGTGCCTTATTACAGTATTACAGTATTATAAACTGTAATATATACTTATCTGTTATTGAATTATGAACCGGGACATTTGATATTGTATTCATTGTCACCTGATATTTTAAAGGCAAAAACCCCGTAAATCTTATCCATAAAGATTTTCAGGTTTTCATTTCGATTTAGCAAATATCGGCATAAATTTAAATATCACGTTTACGCCATATAATAAATTAGCTAAGTATTAAATACGCATATGAATAACCCTCAATAGATCAAAAATCACACTTTTTTAATCATACTAAGACATAAAAGTAGGATCTGATTTCCAAGAATACGATTATAAACATACGATTATTAACATCTAAATCGATGATTGACTGATAGAAAAATCAATCTTTGTGATAATACTAATAAATAATTCGTTTAAATCGAAATCTAAATATCCAAAATTTAACAAATAAAAAAAATCTAAAAAAAGTCTGATATATTACAACAATTCATATGGTTGCCTCCATTGTTCAAAATATTAAAATATTATGGATTCATGCCTAGTAAGAAGAAGGCAATCCAAAATACATGAAATCTAGGTACATTATCGTAAAGTAATTATTAAACATGCTGATAATAGGTAACTAGAGCTGAACTTTACCGTTAAAAAAAAAAAAAACGCTAAACACTAATTAATCAATTATATTTCAAATTAACCGGTCTATAATAAAATTGTCTACGTTAAGGGTCATCTTAATTATTTCAGCCTTGAGCATAACTACGAGTCCATTCCCGAGCTGTTTCGATTAATTAAATTAGTTTTTGATAAAAGGCAGCTAAATCTAATTGAGTAAATTAAATGTCACCTGTAGCAATAGCCGCTTTTTCATTCTCCTTCCAATGTTGTGCAACATCATTTGCTAATGGATCATCTGGATTAGGAGCCGACAAAAGTGCCTGTATGGAAAGAAGTACCGTACGAATTTGAAGTGCCGGCGACCACTTGTCTAAAATAAACAGTCAAAGTTATTGATGAATCAGGAAATGAAAGAGCCTTTAAAAAGATTTTTACTAACCTTTCAAAATATCCAAACAAATTCTACCAAGTTTATCGATGTTTGGATGATATATTTTAGTAATAAAGCGGACTTTGGGTGGTGCCATTGGATATTCTTCGGGCAGAAACAACTCAAGCCGGAAAACACCACCTAAAAATAAAATCATGTTAATCGGCACGAAGAAATTATTGCAAAAGCTTCCTTTGAAAGAGAATGGCTTGCACCTTCAAAAGGGGACTGGCTCGGTCCAGCAATGATTACATCAAAATAACGGAGATTTTCTTCATGAGGTGTAGCGCTAATACCTGGTGCAGGCTCTTGTAACAAACGTTCGGTTTCCTATTGTCAAAGAACGAAAATTTATTACAAATTTCCCTCTCTAACTGGTATTCCGTTGCAATTAAACTATTTAATAGCAGGTACCTTAATGATTCTTTTTGGTAGCGACATTTTTCAAAGATTACGTTTTGATACATCGGGTTTTTTCGGACGTTATAAATATTCTCTACGCTCACGTGATGTACTTAGTATCCTAGACCCCGGTTTAGATAATTACCATGAACTCCGGGGTCCAGATAAATTAAGCTACCGAGACCCCTTATAAATTTCTATACGTAGCTGTTGGAAAATATAAAAGTATTTAATACTTTGGCTTGACAAGTGAGGTATTTTGTATTTTTATAACTATTTTTTCAAATTTTTTTTATTTTACTAATCTGACTTATCTACTCTGGTTTTTTATTTAAATTATATTCGATGTCAAATTATTATCTCTCTAAATGCAATGCGCGGGATTATATATAAAAATGTATTCAAACATGCATTTAGAGGGTAAAATCTGTAAGTGTTATATTAGTTGGGCCCAAATGAAGACATGCATGCATTTAGAGGGCATTTATAGGACGTGCATTTAAGGAGTTGGAGTCTGACTGGAATTGCCAAAAAGAAACATTAAAGTATCAAATAATTAATTGTTAACAAACATGTTAATATGATAAATTTTGAAGTTTTGAATATTAAATCTTTGAAATTCAGGGCAATAAATGTTGGTAAATCCAAATAAAGATTATAATTTATAATGTCTGATTATATATACTGCCATTAGAGAATTATTAACTAATTTTTATTAACGGCAACTCTGGTTGTACATTAGAAGAATAACAATAGAATGTAATAATTCGATAAGATGTAATGTTTTTTGATCAAAACAAATAATATGCTTTATATTTATTATTTTCAATTGCTATCATCAATACTACTGTATCTATCATAATTTCTTTAGCAGCTTCTAAGGAGATATTATTAAAATCCTTTGCAATAAGTCTAATCGCGGTTTCTGGTACCAAAACATGTATCAAATACTGAAAAAAGAATTGTGGAGGACAAAGATTTGTGGTTAATATTTTATTTTAATAAACATATTAGTCAAAGCTATTAAAATAACTGCTAATTCTTTAGTTTTATAATACCCGGGCTAAAACAAAAATAAAAATAAAGTTAAATTAGTTAAATAATTATGATCTACTTTTCAAACCTAATTTTGTTAAAACTATATTAATTCTATAACATAAATCTAATAATCTATTATTTCTAATGACTAAATATAGTACTATATTGGTGCTGCTCAAGATCATTACTATTAGCAATATGTTTATACTCTTCAACTTTTAAGTTTGATATCATAAATACAGTATAGTGTTATAAATTGTTTTTTTTTGAAAGTGTTTACTTGGAATTTTGGATTATTCAAAAACTATTAAACCATAGTATCTACATAGAGGTTATCTGATATTTGTGCATTAATAAGAGTACAACTAGCCACATCTACAACTTTTGGTTGTCTATTTAAGTAGCCATCTAAAGGTTCTATACTAGCTGCTATACCTGAAACTCATATACTGGTATTGCTTATTTAAACCTTTTGATTCTTGCTTTCTATCAGTTTATTTTGTATTACCAAAACCCAGTTCCAAATTTTTTCTGCTCTCTTAGAACTACAGTAATTTCATCAGCAAATTTATAATAGCACAATCTTACATAAGATCTTACAAACCGTAATATAAGCAAAATATTATGTAATATATTTCGAAATATTTCGAAATATCAAATTTTCGAAATATTACGAAAGTAATTTCGAAATATTACGAAAGTAATTTCGAAATATTTCGAAATATATTATGAAATATTTCGAACCCTTTCAAAATATTTTAGGACTAGAAAACCAAGCTGAATCAGTAGATCTGTAACCTGGATCGCGCATTAGACTGATTTTTTGAAATAGTTCGAAATAGTTTGATGATGTTCAAATTCTGTACTACAAGATAAGCTTTATAATTAAAGCTCCTATTTTGTTTTTTTTCACTTTTTTGTTTTTCATTTTTGTTTTTGTTCGTTTTTTTTGTTTTTGTTTGTTTTTTTCTATTTTTTTTTATTTATTTATTTTTTAATTTTTTTATTATTTCGGCACTTTGTGAGAAAAACAACAATTTTTCGAAACCTTGCGCATTTCAACAATGACTTCTGACACCTTCAAGAACATACCCCCAGCAATTTCTAAACTTTCAAGAACACTTCTTTAGAGAAATGAGCGCAAGTTTTTGCAAGTTCTTGCAAGGTTTTGCTTTATTTATTTTTTCATTTCGTGTTTTTGGTAGTTGTTTTTTTGGTTTATTTTTAAATTTTTTTTATTAATTTATTTTATTTCGGCACTTTGTGAGAAAAACTAACAGCTTTTCAAAACCTTGCGCATGCCAACTACCACTTTCGGCACTTTCAAGAACACATACAGTACTAGCAATTTTTAAATTTTCATGAACACTTCTTTAGAGAAATGGGTGCAAGTTTTCACAAGTTTTCACAAGTTTTTGCAAGTTTTTGCAAGTTCTTGCAAGGCTTCATTTCATTTATTTTTTTGTTTCGTGTTTTTTGTTTTTGTTTTTTCGGTTTATTTTTAAAATTTTTTTATTAATTTATTTTATTTTGGCACTTTGTGAAAAACAAAAGTTTTCGAACCATTGCACATGCTAACTACGACTTTTGACACTTTCAAGAACACACCCCTAGCAATTTTTAAATTTTCAAGAACGCTTCTTTAGAGAAATGGGCGCAAGTATTCACAAGTTTTTGCTAATTTTTGCAAGTTTTTGCAAGTTCTTGCAAGGTTTCACTTTATTTTTTTTGTTTTATGTTTTTTGTTTTTGTTTTTTAGGTTTATTTTTAAATTTTATTTATTTATTTATTTTATTTCAGCACTTAGCGAGAAAAACAACAACTTTTCGAAACCTTGCGCATTCCAACGATGACTTCTGACACTTTCAAAAACACACTCTCAGCAATTTTCAAATTTTTAAGAACGCTTCTTTAAAAAAATAGGCGCAAGTTTTTGCAAGTTTTTGCAAGTTCTTGCAAGGGTTCACTTCAATTTTTTTTTGTTTTTGTTTTTGTTTTTTTGGTTTATTTTTAAAAATTTTTTTATTAATTTATTTTATTTCAGAACTTTGTGAGAAAAACAACAACTTTTCAAAACCTTGCACATTTCAACAACGACTTCCAACACTTTCAAAAACGATAAAAAACAAAGAAGCGAAAATAATAGCTAACTGTGAAGTGAGCGAAAATAAGTGTATAGGGCTAGTTTTTTTGTATATAGTAATAGAATTAGATGAGACGAAGTGCAAAAGTAGTTTAAAATATTTGTAATAATGTAAAAATAATACGTAATTATAAAGTATGTAATATTAATTAAAAATGTATATTTAATAAATATATAATATAATATATAATAATAAATAAAAAAATAAAAATTTTATATTAAATTGCGAAACTGTGCGAAATATTTCAAAAACCTGTAAAAAAGCATGAATGTGTGAATATGTATATTGTTTATTTATTTTTTAAAAATTTTTGAAAATTCGCAAAAATTTGCAAAATATTGCGAAACAATACGAAAATATCAAAATATTATCTCCTGCACGCATTAGTTTATTGATCTGCATGAGTACGCGACCCCTGTAGGGAAGAGTAATTATTGTTTTAGTCTATTTCGCAATATTTCGCAATATATTTTGAAATATTCGAAATAATAACCATAATATTACCGTAATATAATGCAATATATTACATAATATACTGCGTCGATCGTAAGATTTTTGTAATATTACGGGCCATAATATTTACGTAAGATTACATATATATATTTCGCTGATGTTATTTTTGTAAAAAGCTTGGTAAAGTGTTTTTCTATTCCACACAGATATTATCTATACCTTGATAACTTATTTATTTTCTAAGACTTACATTTGGGGTTAGAACAAGTTCTTAAACTCTACTATTATCTACTTTTGCTTTTATAAAGTTTACCTAACCTTAGTGCTACTTTTTTTTTTATTTTTTCTAATTTTTTTTACTAAAATTTCAAACTTCCAAACCATTAGCCCAGAAGAATTAGTTAGCTAAACAGAACCCTAAATATTTTCATATAGGTCATAACTGAATTTTAACCAATTTTGATATAATTCGCTGAAAATGACAAAACTAGATTTATTTAAATAACTTCTAATCTAGTAATCAGAATTAAATAACCTTTTTTTATTAGATGCACCTTACTGGGAGCTTCATTTTAAAAAAGTTCATTCAAATTGGGCTTTTAGAAGCCAAAATAATTGCCAAACCTGCTTTTTTGTTTCTCAAATTTCAAAAAAATTTGCTAAAATGTATAATGTATATCAGCAAAATAAATATACAAAATCTTTCGAAAAAATTGTAATTGATGTGAAATCTTTTGAAAGAATCACAATTTTTCGAAAACTTTTAGTATGCATTTCTTTCGAAATATTTTGAAATATATTGCAAAATATTGCAAAATATATTGCGAAATATTGTAAAATAGGCCAAATAAAACAATGCACCCTCTATTTAACTATTTCATTTTGGGGTTGTTGGAAGTAATATTTCACATATTATCATGTAAATCTGCAATTTTTCACCATATTAGCGGATCGGCATAATTGGGTAAATCAACTAATTATAATCGAGGATTATCAAAAAAATTTTACATAAAAATTTATTATAAAGCGAATTTTTACAAAAACGGCCTTTTTAACCAGATTTGCATTTATAATTAAGTACATAAAACATTATAAAATTTATATATTTAATTATATGCCAAAAGTAGGTTAAAAAGTCTATTTTTTTAAAAATTATCTTCCGAATAGTGCTTTGACCCGGGTCGGGTGACCCATACGGGTCACCCAACCCGGCAGGTCACGGGTCAAAAATTGCTCTGACCCAGGTCAAACGGGTCAAAATTCAAAATAGGCAAAAACTCTATATATGTGTTCTGGTCAACTTCCTAACGGGCTATGAATTGAAAATTGAACTGTTAAAATTAGGGTGAGTTGACCTTGTTTGTATTAAACACATGTGTTTGTTTTATTATTAAAAAAAACATGCAACGTATTTTACATTTATCCCAGTTTTTTACTTTTTTTTCCATAAAGTGGGTTTTTATTAAACTAAGCGATAATACATATATGTTATAATTATAATTATTATTGATATAATACGTAATGTTTATGCGATTCTGATCTCATTATTAACAAGCTTTTTATTTAAAGATAAGTATTTATTTAATCTTTTTCTTTAAAATAACTACATACTTGATTTTAATAGTTTATTTAAATTTTCAGGTGATTCTTTATCCCATNCAACTTCCTAACGGGCTATGAATTGAAAATTGAACTGTTAAAATTAGGGTGAGTTGACCTTGTTTGTATTAAACACATGTGTTTGTTTTTATTATTAAAAAAAACATGCAACTTATTTTACATTTATCCCGGTTTTTTACTTTTTTTTCCCCATAAAGTGGGTTTTTATTAAACTAAACGATAATACATATATGTTATAATTATAATTATTATTGATATAATATGTAATGTTTATGTGATTCTGATCTTATTATTAACAAGCTTTTTATTTAAAGGTAAGTATTTATTTAATCTTTTTCTTTAAAATAACTACATACTTGATTTTAATGGTTTATTTAAATTTTCAGGTGATTCTTTATTCCATCATAGTAAGTTACCTCCTAATTCTATGTTAAATTTTAATGAATTTTTTTTTTAAATGTTCAATTTTTAATTTATATAGACCCGTAAGTGCTTTACTTTTTTTTTTTAATGTTCTATCTGTTTATTCCCAACTTAACTTCAGTTATCTACTAATTTTTAATTCTTAAATTACTAAATTCAATTGTTTTAAACCATTTGGATATAAAATTTTCTTACCTAACCAAAAACATGTGAGACGGGCCAAAGCTTTAGAGCTGCTTTAAGGAACAAGATTGATTCGACGAATTCAGAATTAAGGCTTGTTCTTTTTTCGGTAATAGTGAGACCTGCGGAAGAAAAAAGGCGTTCGGATGGTACCGACATGGCCAGAATTGAAAGATACTTGCGGGCAAGTTTTGCAAGTACGGGATAACCAGCTTTTCTTGAGGCCCACTACTAAAAAATCTCTGTATCGCTTGGAACCCTTGGTAGTAATAGGTAAGAATTAAATTCATGGTTAGCAATATTATCACCATCATCCTAACTTGAATATTCTTGAGCTACAGGATCTGAGAAAATATCTTCTTCGCTATTTATTATGTCATTAAGTGCTGTATCTAATAAACTACCCTATAATAACTATTAGCCAATTCAAGATATTCTATTCGTGCTTTTGAAATTGTACGATTCTTCTCTTCTTCTGTAAAAATGTGCATATCTTTGGTCCATGGGTCGAAGAAAGCAGCAAGACGAATAGGTTTTGTCAGTTCTGAGAAACATTCCCGAATTGATTTACTAAGAAGACTTTTAAATTTCTGAATATTGATATAATTTACTATTGCACTGTCAAGTTTTATTTTAATAAAATTAATTGCAAACCACACTTGAGAAAGTGTCGGATATGCTGATCCTGATAGTTTTTTTGAAATAATTTCGTAAGGATACAATAATTTAACTAAGTCGGCTATTTTTTCCCATTCATTCAACGATAGCTCCTTTTCTTCGTAGCTTCATAGTGAACTGATCTCATTAATTTCGGCTAAAAAAGACTTGTATTTATACATTGCTGGGTTAAGAGTTATTAACTGTTTTAACATGTAAAATGTCGAGTTCCATCTCGTCGAAACATCATGAATTACAAAAAGAAATTTATCCCAGTCTTCCATCTCTATTTGAGCTTCGAGAAGAAATTGTTTCTGCTTAGGGCTTCCACTAAAATGCGATACAACTTCTTTGCATTTTTTTATTAAATTAGAAATTTCGAAACACTCTTTCAATGCATCATTAATAGCAAGCTGTAAAGTATGCCCAAAACAATGAATTTTAAAAATGCCGTATTTTTGATTTAGTTTTTCTAAACACGATTTAATGTTTGACCTGTTATCGACCGTACCACTAACTGTAATATGTTTAAGCTGAAGATTATCTAAAATTTCAGTAATTTTATTTAAAAGACATTCAGAAGTATGGGGATATGGGAGATACGAAATGTTACTGATCATTTCTTTTGCTTGAAAATTATCATTAACCCAGTAAAGGGTAAGACCGATATACAGATCACCATTATTAGACGTCCACATGTTGGTGGTAAATGATATATAACTAATTTCAGCACTATCAAGTGCGCATTCACAGAGGTTCAGCAGAACCTTGTCCTCAAAATTTATTAAAATTTCCTTTAAACGGTCATAACCAAGCACATTGGCTTGTACATCAAGCCCCTCAATTATTCTTTTAAATGGCCGTGATTGAATTATCGAAAATGGCTGGAGTTTTTCGACAATAAAGGCAGCTACATTGTAATCAAGATTTTTTTGTTTCGGGTTAGTAGGTATATATTTTTTAATTTTTTCGAACACTTGCACTATTGTTGTTTGTGAGGATTCTGATATCACAGAAAATTCACATTTATTATTCTCCTTTACCACAACCTTTACTCGACTACCTTCTATCATTGCTCGTGAAATATGATGTCTATTTCTCATATGACGGCATAAATTCGAAGTGGAACCATCTTTTAAATATTTTATTCGCGGATTAAAAGAATTATGACGACAAAACCAATATTCTATATTCTTAATTAATTTTGTCTCAAAAAATAGTTTAACAGGGCTACCACCCGGTTTTTCGATATTTTTTGCTTTTTAACTAAAATTTGATTACTAGATTGTGATAACACGGAGTCTTCATTAATATCTGAATTATCAGATTCTGTCCAATTTAAATCAACATTTCCAGACTCTGTCACGATATTATTTTCAGGCTCGAACACCATATCATCTTCGGGCTCTAACGCCATATCATTTTCAGGCTCTAATACCATACCATCCAAATCTTCGTCATTCTTAATTTCTTTGCTTGAATAATCAAAATCTTCAACTTTTGCTGGTTCTTGATAATAATAATAAGCGACCTAGCGAAAAAATTTGGGAGTTAAAAACTTTATATAGGTATGTACAATACAGAAAATTTAAACGCTCATTACCCAGGTACCATTATCATTTCTTTTCTACTCCAATTCTAAAGTCTTAGCTGATTTAGATAATGCATCGCTTGGCTTTAACTATTTCGTGATATCAGAATATACAAAAATTTCTGGTACATCATAAATATGGTAACGGAGAAGAATAAAGCATTCAAATTCGATTATTATAA
Organism: Gigaspora rosea; assembly: GCA_003550325.1. Classification (NCBI taxonomy): domain Eukaryota; kingdom Fungi; phylum Glomeromycota; class Glomeromycetes; order Diversisporales; family Gigasporaceae; genus Gigaspora; species Gigaspora rosea. The sequence continues at coordinate 5,882 of QKWP01002094.1, read as the reverse complement.
AATACTCCTCTGAGCGTCTCCGTAAAAAAAAAAAAAAAATCAATTAAAATTAACAAAGAAATTTGGAATCATAGCAAATAGTAAGTAAAAACAATCGACTTAAGTTTTAAACTATCCTTAAATACCATATTATGACGATAGTTTTTGGTGCATGATTTCTATTAAAGCGAACATACTTTATCGATCTTTTCAAATTAGGAAAACAATCGAATTTATAATCCATTGTTACATAGATTCATAAAATTCAATTGCCTTTCTAATTTAGTAATTGAAAAAGCAAAAAACTTTATAATTGTTCGCATGACCTGTTGACACGGGTCATGACCCGGGTTAAACATCTGACCCGTCGGGTCACTATTATCTGACCTGGGTCAAAGCTCTACTTCTGAATTTACTTTTGATAGTTACCAACCCATTCAACAATACCTAACCCATCCTAAAACGTCCAAGTATTTCAACAAACGGTAAAAGTACTTCTTTCTACAGCTTGGCAATAGCTCTTTTATTGAGTTTTTTTGGTTTTTTAACTTGTCTAGATGTCAAAGAAGCCCTTTTGTTAGTTGTAACAAGTGCTTATTTGTTAGTTTTCAATGTCACTTAGGAGCAACCTTTTTGTATAACAGTTTATCAAAAAAGGCCCAATTATGATGATCCACTAATATGCAATATTTCGCAATATTTCGCATATTTTTAAAAATTTTTAAAAATTTCACATTATCAAATTTTATATTTTTCTTTATTTTATATTTTTATTTATTATTATATTTTTATTTAGATATTTACTTTAAATAATCGGCAGTGATGATCACTAGTTATACAAAGCAGGTATAAAGATAAGTGATTCGATTTTTTTTTCTTTTTGTTTATTATTTTAGTACATACTAATATTTATCTTTTTCTTTTTTTAGTTTATATTATCGTCCATCTTATTGGTGTGCTTCTCTTGTTGTTGGTGCCGTCCAGTTCTTTTGTTGTTGGTGTCTTTCAGTTCGGTGCTTTCCTTTTTATCGTTGGTGCCATTTAATATGGATTCCTGTGACGCGATTTTTCTTTCGATAGTAGTAGTTTAGTTTTATGCTTCTTATTTGGTTGATAGGTGCTTCTTTTTGTCGACAATTATTCTTCTTTCGTCGTTTAGTTTGGCGTCGTTCTCCTTCTTCCGTCATTGGTATCATCCATTTTGGTGCTCTTTATTCCATATTCTTTTGGTGCGTTACCTGGGTTTTTTCGTCTTTAGTATCATCAGTTTAAGTCTCTTTCATTGATAGCGCACTACTGGGGTATTTTTGTCTTGTGTATTGTCCAGTTTGTCGCTGGTGCATTACTTTTGGAATTGGGTTTCTCAACTATACAGTCGGTTTTTTTTTTTTTGCTTTTAGTTGTGTGTTTGTGCAATACTAACTCTTTCAGGTTCAGGATAGGTTGCTATCATTACACATTTTAACGCGTTACTGGATACGTTCATCGTTGGTATCATTTTTTTTTGCATTGTATTTGACTTATTCGTCATACCATACGTCAGGTTTTGTGTTTGATTTTTGATATAGTTGAGATAGAAAATTAGCTTTAGAGTTATGGTTAGGGTTAGGGTTAGGGTTAGGGTTAGTATTAGGGTTAGTGTTAGGATTGGTTTAGGAAATAGGAGCGGGCGGAGGCGACAGCCATAGCAAGTGACTACAGAGTTCGCTTCGCTTACTCTGTAGGTGTTGCTGAGCGTAAGTGAAGCAATACAAGCCGTCCTACTCATAATTTAGTGATTTATATAAGTATATGTATAGTTGCACGTAGCTGATAGAATAGTTAAAGCCAATAAAGCCAATTCTGTGAGAACGATTTTTTTGGCAGTTATAATTGTTTAAAAATGAGTAATATATACGTACGTTTGCACGCACGTACGCAAAAATAAAATCAATGCAATAACGGTTAATGATAAATTAAAATTTTTGCGTACGTATGTACGTATATAATTTTATGTGTCACGTGACAGGGGTGATCGTCACTGCCGGTTATGGTTAGTAAAATTCTTTTATTTATTATTATATTTTTATTTTTTATTATATTTTTATTTATTATTATATTTTTATTTATTATTATATTTTTATTTATAATTATATTTTTATTTATTAATATTTTTATTTATTATTATTTATTATACAAGTGTTTTGTAGAGCATTGCTGGCACCCCATTCATAATTCAAACTATATTATTATTAAAAATTTTGCTACAAACTCTGCTAGCTATTCCAGTAATATATAGTACATGATTGAAGTTAGTTTTCATTGGAATTATCATGAATTTTATTACAAATTATTGTAAATATTTCTATTACGAACTTGCCATGTTGTAGTATATTGTTAATAGTAGGAATAGTAAATGACCTAGTCATTTGTATATTTTGCAAATGACCTGAAATAACCTCAGAATGACCAGTCATTACGGTCATTTAAATTCTAGGACATTTGAAAATGACTCATAACCAAATAACTTAGATCATTTTGGGGAATGGTCCAAGTCATTTGCAATTGGTGGGTCATTTAAAGTTTGTGCATGATCAGATGCTGTGTCTAGAACCCCAACCCAGCCAAATACTAAGGTCCAGATGGGTCAAATATTGATCCAAGTCATGACCAGATTAACGAGTCATATCTGATATAGAGGCTTATAAATTTTAATAATATTTATCGACATTATGCATTTAAATAAGCTATTTGAGTTATGAATATTATTATTTAATTTTATATATTTTACAACATTTATTGAATATAAAAACAATTTATAATTTAGGCCTGAAATAAGTTATTCGAATTATGATATTTACTATTTGATTTCATTTACTTATAGGACTTACCATAAACGGTCATATAAAAGACCCGGGTCTGTTACATTTTCCTAATTTTAAACCCGATAGTAGACCCGGGGGTCTATTGTATGGATATGGGTCTGATAATTGGGGGGGATTTTATGCGGGGGTCTAGTACTGGGGGGTCTAGTACCGGGCAATATATAT